>VXAB01012941.1:68155-98496 GCA_013399175.1 Odontophorus gujanensis
CTTGAGAACTTGTGTCTAAATGTCAGTCCTATTGTGTCTGAAAGTAGGAACCAAGGCTGCTAAATCAGGGCTGACCAAGAACAAAAAACAGGAGGTCACTCCGAGTAGGCTGTACAGTCACCAGTACCTCTAGCAGTGATCCCATTAAAAAGAATCCGCTAAAGAGCCAGGGATTTGTCCAGTAGTTTCACTACCAATGCATTCACTGTTTGTTAAATGGATTTGCAGCCACTCTGTGCCCACAGAGGCTAGGTGCTCTTGTTGAGCAAACTGACAAGGCACATCGCCTTTAGCCCTGTGTGTGCAGGCAGGAGAAGTTGTCATGGCTCAGCATGCTGAAGTTCATCAATTTGCTCCCAGTGATTTGTGCAAGAGCACTACGGATCTGTTAGCAGAGAGCTCTGCTGGGGTTTGTAAATACTCCTTTGTTTGGTGTAGACTCACTGATATTTTACCTTATCAATCAATGTATATAAGGTTTTCACAAATTTAATTACTAGGAATAGTCAGTAGTACTGTTCCTACAGAATGCTGCAGGAAATATCCCATTTATGCAAGTTCTTCTGGATAATCCTGAAAAGGAGTATAAAAACTGCTAACAGAAATATTTTCTGGTGATGATCACAAATGAATCAGACTTGTGGATATTAGGGATAATTAAGATTTTGCACCTACTTTCAAAAATAGTATATAGCCTTCGAATAAAGTAGACATAATAAATCAGTGCTAAGTGGAATCTCTCCTTTATAGAACACAGTATGTGATAATTACTTCTAATTTAAAAAGTCCTACTTCTTCACATTACATAGAAACCACATTTGCAACCTGCCATGCTAGTGTATGGACACTTCTGAAATAAAGTCAGTTAGCTGGAATCAATTTCTTGACAGAAATCACAATGGTTATTAGCTACTATTGAATGTATTCTCACACAACTAATTTGCAGCTCTTTGAAGCTCTTTGATGTAGCAAAGTAACAATATTGTAATTTTCATGATTTGAAGAGGGTAAAAAGGCAACAGGCTGACTGCGGACTCTATACAAGATAGCTCCAGTTGCCTTCAGTAGCTTGTAATATCACTAAAACTGGTGGAAACCTGTGGGAGTCTTGCATGTGGCACTCAGAACTGCCCCTAATTACAGAAGCCTAGCTTGGGATGTACTAGGGAGAGGTGTGTGAGAGCCATGTTGCAGGCAGGGGCTGGCTGTGCTATGATTGGAAATCAGTGGGGTACAGAAATGTATGGTGCTGTTTCCCTTTCTTTATTTCCCATGCAGTGGTGGTTTGGGAAGCAATAGTTAAGGACACAACCTGGCGGCTCTGCACACAGATCAGAAGATTCCTTTTCAGTGAATGTCCTTTTGCTGTACAGGTCTGTGTCTGTTATGCCCTTGAAAGGTGGATAAGAGCACTGAAGGGGTCTGAACCAAAAAAAGCGTGTCCTATGAACTGGCCAAAAATGTGCTAGCTGCACTCATAGTTCAAAAGCAGGAACAGTTCTCTATTGTGATGCAAAAGAGGATGAGAAGATATTTTTTCAACTCATTTGGTTTTAGAACAGCTTTTGTTTTTGTTGCTCATTGCGCTCAAAATGCAAAACTACAAATTTCATCTGAAAAACAGTTGCTGTAGACCTCAATGTTTTTATGTGCCTGCACTCTGAAGGACTGGGTTCTTCATTGGTATGACTGTAGACACAATACATCAGGGTAAACTGTGGCTCCAAACTTCGCTGCATGGAAGCAGTGGGAAGAGTTACCCCAGATCAGGCTGTTTTTTGTACTAGCTTTACCCATACCAGTGTAGTCAACAACAGTCATTTGAGAAAAATTAGTTCTGTTTTATTTGTTCAGGGAGCTCTTGTGGTTTTAGGGCTGAAAAAGATCTCAAAGCTTTTGAGCTTTCCCTTGATCTGGAGGGAGCAAGGGAAACAAACACCTTGTGTGTGTGGATGTCAGATGGCAGCTGGAGAGGAAACAGCGGAACTCACAAATCTCTGCCAGCAGGATTGGGGTGGGAGGCAGGTTTGTAAGTGAAGGAACAGCCTGGTGCGTGTCAAAGTCCTGCAATCTTACCACCTCAGCTAAACTTTTAAATAACAGGAACAAGGAAGGTGGAATATCCTGTGCCCTTACTTGAAATACTTCTGTTGCCTTCTGTGTTTTCTGTAGTACAACACAGGATATTGAGCTGATAAGCCACAGCAGACCTCATAATCTTCGCAGGAACTTTGTAGGATACGAACTCTTGCTGAAGCTGCAGCAGAAATTTTTTACTATTTACCAGCAGTGTCAAATGTTATTCCTACCAGCGACTATTTTGGGGAAACTTAAGTACAGATGAGGTTGTCAAGGATCTGGATATTTTTTATATTTATTTCCAAACCACACTTTCTCAGGTCTCTACTTTTCACTGTACCTTTTATCTTCTCACATCTTCTTTTCTCTGTATCTGCTTCTCCAGGACATGGACAGAACTCACTGGTTACAACCATGATTTAATTAGAATCCATTGAACAGTATATGTGTAATCTTATTCTGAAGTGGCCTGACCTCAGCTTAACTCTGCGTGCTCTGGAAGATTAGTATATTTGAAGAATAAATTTCATATTCACATCTTTCTTCAGTTGTCTTAGCTTTCCCATGGATCCCAGTATTGACATGCTCCTAATCTTTATTGCATTTCAACAAAATCCCATTTTCCTCTGAAGAATTCACATTTTAAGCCTTTATTCTTTCTTCTTTGTAATTGCAGCTGTCTTTCTTTCTACATCTTGATGGCTCTGATGCCTGCTCCATTGTATACTTCCTTATTTTGCCTTGTTTCTGACTCTTTACCTCTTGGTATGCTGTCTGCTTGCTGTTGTCTTCCAGCACATGACTGCATCTCAGGAGGTCCGATCTTCAGGCTCTTTGGTGCAATGCATAGTCAGTCTTTGAGGAAAGCCAGCAACACAGAGATCTAGGAGATCTCCAAAAAGCAGAGAAATTTGTATTTGTTGACTCCCATATTTTATTAATAAAGATATTTTCTTCAAAAACAGTGAGCCTGGCATAGAGATGAGGCATTATTTTTGCAAGCAGTAGAAAAATGCGGATGAGGTTCGGGATGTGATCCAGAATCCCAGTTCAAGCTGTTTCTCAAAAGCCAACTGCACTAACTCAACCAAAATTTTTTTCCATTGAAGGAAGAGGCCTGGACTCTCTATCTTTAAAAATACCTTGACAGTGTAAGTAACGTGCTAATATAAAAACTGGAGCAGAGCCATTTTGGTAGTTTCATTTTTGGTAGTTCTTGCCTTTGCAGCTACATCAAGTGTTAGCTATGATGTGTGCTTGGGAATAGTCACCCTAAAGAACAAGTCACTTGCAGGTCTTAGCTGTAAGACAGATACCTTTCCTTTATTTTAAGTTGTAAACTAATCCCCTGACTACAGAATAGCAGAAATAGCAACAGAAAGCATCTTTATCTTTAAAGAAGGCATGCTTTCCTAATCTTTATCTTTAAAACTGGGTGCTTTCTTGTTGGTGTGAGTGGGAGTAAGCATCAGTCTTACATCAAGAGAGAAATACTTGCACATGTAAAGTCTGTGGCAAAACTCTCCCTGACTGTGACTTTGTTCCAGGATCTTGCTTAGCTGCTCTGAGCTGTGTAGATTTATCAGAGGATGAAACATTTTGGGTCCCTGTCATTACTCCCTGTCAGCACAGTCTGTGCTCACAGCCCTCTGAACTGGTCACAGACAGAGCTGCCTCTGGTACAGACCCAGCTCTGCTCACTCTCATCTACTTCAAGGCTGCTTTCTCTCCTCTTCAGAAACCTGGAACTCAGAAAAAGTGCCAGTACAGAGTTAGGCTGTGTGTCTAAGAGCAGCACACAGTGCTTCTCCATCTGAAAAGTCTGTAGTGGTTCAGGCATTTTTGTATTAACTTTGATGCCTCAGTAACTTCTGATTTGTTTTGTTGATTTTAATGATGGACAAAGAGGGAAGTGAATATGGAATTAATCCTTTGACTGAAGGTAAATTCTCGAAAGGGAAAATGAAATGCAGAATGAGAAAAATTGGGAGAGTTGTATCAACTTTTGTGTTCTGGGTTCAGTTTGCAAGTGGTTCTCCAAGTCAGTCTGGTTGGAATCCCTGGTGACAGGCTTGTTTCAGTACTCTAAAAAAGAGTAAGACTAACAATTGTATCCAAGATACAGTTGCTCAGGTCTGTCCAGAAAAAAAAAAAATAATGAACACACTCTCCTGCACTCTTTAAAGTTGCGCCAGTTGCAGCTGGCACTTAGTCAAACCTGTCATCACCTTCACTGCCTTTGAAAGAACATTTTGCAAAAAGGTGATGGCGTATGCCTTTCCCCGTGTTTAATCTGCACAACTTTTTTATAAACTTCAAGTAAATAGAGGGCCTCTTAGGCTCAAAGAGGTCAGTAGTCTCAGTGCTGTGATTTCTCAGAAATCATAGAATTGTGGAATGGCTTATGTTAGAAGAGATTTTAATGGTCATCAAGTTCCAAAGCCCCTTTGCATGGGCAGGGTTGCCACCCACCAAATCAGGCTGCGCAGGACTCCATCTAACCTGGCAGTGAACATGTGCAGGGATGGAGCATCCACAGCTTCTCTGGGCAGCTGTACCAGTGCCTCACTGCCCTCTGAGTTAAAGAATTTCTTCTTGATGTCTAAACTGAACCTACCCTCTTTTAGTTTAAAGCCATTCCCTCTTGTCCTGTCACTGTCAGACCATGCTAAAAGTCATTCCCCTTTCTGCTTATAAGCTCCCTTTGAATACTGAAAGGCCACAGTGCCAGCCTGGCATCTCTTTTCCAAGCCTCATGAGTTCAGCTTCCTCACCTTTTTTTCATAGGAGAGGTGATCCAATCTGGTGATCATCTTCACAACCCTCTTCAGGNAAAAAAAAAAAATAATGAACACACTCTCCTGCACTCTTTAAAGTTGCGCCAGTTGCAGCTGGCACTTAGTCAAACCTGTCATCACCTTCACTGCCTTTGAAAGAACATTTTGCAAAAAGGTGATGGCGTATGCCTTTCCCCGTGTTTAATCTGCACAACTTTTTTATAAACTTCAAGTAAATAGAGGGCCTCTTAGGCTCAAAGAGGTCAGTAGTCTCAGTGCTGTGATTTCTCAGAAATCATAGAATTGTGGAATGGCTTATGTTAGAAGAGATTTTAATGGTCATCAAGTTCCAAAGCCCCTTTGCATGGGCAGGGTTGCCACCCACCAAATCAGGCTGCGCAGGACTCCATCTAACCTGGCAGTGAACATGTGCAGGGATGGAGCATCCACAGCTTCTCTGGGCAGCTGTACCAGTGCCTCACTGCCCTCTGAGTTAAAGAATTTCTTCTTGATGTCTAAACTGAACCTACCCTCTTTTAGTTTAAAGCCATTCCCTCTTGTCCTGTCACTGTCAGACCATGCTAAAAGTCATTCCCCTTTCTGCTTATAAGCTCCCTTTGAATACTGAAAGGCCACAGTGCCAGCCTGGCATCTCTTTTCCAAGCCTCATGAGTTCAGCTTCCTCACCTTTTTTTCATAGGAGAGGTGATCCAATCTGGTGATCATCTTCACAACCCTCTTCAGGACCTGCTCCAACAGCTTTGCATCCTTCCTGTGCTGGGGGTCCCCGGCCTTGACACAAATTTGTCCTCTTGAAGCCAGAGCAGAGGGGGCAAGCCCCTCCCTGTCCCTGCTGGGCACTCCTTTGATGCAGCCTAGGGTACTGTTGGCCTTCCAGCTGCAATAGCACACTGCTGGCCCATCAACATTTCTTGACCTGAGAAGGGCCGTAACTTCTATGTGAGTGCTTCTGGAAAAGGAAAAAAAAAAGTCTTTCCACTTGATTTCTACATCTTAGTCATTTGTAAACTATTCTCCCCCAGTCACTGGACCAAGAGAAATATAGCAAATAAAATGGAACATAAGGTCCACAGNGACTCCATCTAACCTGGCAGTGAACATGTGCAGGGATGGAGCATCCACAGCTTCTCTGGGCAGCTGTACCAGTGCCTCACTGCCCTCTGAGTTAAAGAATTTCTTCTTGATGTCTAAACTGAACCTACCCTCTTTTAGTTTAAAGCCATTCCCTCTTGTCCTGTCACTGTCAGACCATGCTAAAAGTCATTCCCCTTTCTGCTTATAAGCTCCCTTTGAATACTGAAAGGCCACAGTGCCAGCCTGGCATCTCTTTTCCAAGCCTCATGAGTTCGGCTTCCTCACCTTTTTTTCATAGGAGAGGTGATCCAATCTGGTGATCATCTTCACAACCCTCTTCAGGACCTGCTCCAACAGCTTTGCATCCTTCCTGTGCTGGGGGTCCCCGGCCTTGACACAAATTTGTCCTCTTGAAGCCAGAGCAGAGGGGGCAAGCCCCTCCCTGTCCCTGCTGGGCACTCCTTTGATGCAGCCTAGGGTACTGTTGGCCTTCCAGCTGCAATAGCACACTGCTGGCCCATCAACATTTCTTGACCTGAGAAGGGCCGTAACTTCTATGTGAGTGCTTCTGGAAAAGGAAAAAAAAAAGTCTTTCCACTTGATTTCTACATCTTAGTCATTTGTAAACTATTCTCCCCCAGTCACTGGACCAAGAGAAATATAGCAAATAAAATGGAACATAAGGTCCACAGATACATACACCGTATTCATTATTTGTTATTTCAGGGGAAAAGACCTCCAAAGCACTTCAGAGGCTAAAAACATATGCTTTGTAATGAGAACCTTAGAGGTTAGCTGTGCATTGACTTCCAGTGAAAAAAAGGCTATATATCATTTTGTTCTCACAGTGGAGGAAATCAGGAACTGCGTTGCTGAAACCAACACCACTGTTGAGTATGAATCAAGCTGCTGGCAGGTGGGTAAGTATCCTTTGTTTCAGTAGGAGCTGAATGTGTAATTGTTCTGCCTCTTAAACAGCAGGAACTAACACCTTATCTTTGCTAACCGCTAGTGTAGTATTCTTCACTGGGACTCACAGGATATATATTTGTCAGAAACTAGAAGCTTGAAGATTCACGAGAAACCACTCCATGATGGTGAGCTGACATCAGCTGGGGCTGAGACTGTCCTCAGCAGCACTCAGTGTCACCTTCTGCAGCACACCAGTCTCAGGTCTGCTTTGCATCTTCGAATGCAGCAGTTCTTTAGGTTAAAGAGGTTTTATGAAATCTGGCAGAGTAAAACAGCTCACCAAAATAAGAAAATGCTAATTTCGTACTGGAGGTTACACAAAACAAAAAGCATGCTAACAAGGGCATGATAGTGTTACACTTGACAATTCCTGTGTGGATAAACCAATCCTCTTTAAGGCTTACAGAACTTAAGAGATTTTTAGTGTGGCAGATATCCAGCCATGTGTGAGATACCAGCCAGTGTGCTAGCACTGCTAAAGTGTTTGAATCTGTAATGACAATAATTGTGTTAAGCACTTGCAGACAAAAGCATTGTGGGTGGACTATCACCTCAGTATGTAATAAGTAACCCTTTGCAGCATCCATGGTAATCTCCTTTTTAGCAGTTACTTCTACTGTGTTTTTAGTACCCCATCTATTCATTCAGAGCATCACTGCTTTCAGATTAAATCTCTTTTCCTTATCAAAATTGTTTTTAAGGAAATGATAGATGGAAGGGCTGCACTGTTTGATTTTGCTTCTAACACGTGGAATTTTTAGTCTAAGCTAATTCTTATTAATTAACAGTTTACTCTAGCTGGGTTAGCATGTGATTCAAGCTTTCCTCAGCTTCTGGACCTTCTCTCGCTAGATCCTGCACCTGCCCCTCCCTCTGCAAATCTGCACAAGTACTCATAGGGATATACAGTTTTAAGTACATATGGCACAAAACCAATTGCTGACCTTCAAACACTTACTCTTCTTTTAGAGAGGTCTATAAAAAGCTTTTGCAACGAGGATGAGAACTGAATTTTTATATTACTGACAGGATAACTTGTTTTAATTCCTATAATTTATGATAAAAACTCAAACACTGACTCAGCTGTGCTAGTGGAGATTTATTTGTGAAGAGTTTTCACGTAAGTTTAGAGACAGAGCAATGAACTGCAGTACAAGGGCTAAAAGAGATTAAAATCAAGAGGGAATAGGGAGAATTGTGCCAAGTAGGAAAAGGGGAAATTTCTGGGGAACAATAATATTACCATAGGCTTGCCTCGCATCCTTCATTTGATGATTATTTTCAAGTACATTATGAGAATTAATGGAGCCTCATAACTTCCTTGTGTGTAGGTACTGTAAGCCAGTGATGATTTGCAGATAAATTAATAAAGGCTTCATGCAATCCTGGGATTCTCAGCAAACTCATAAACATTCTCAAGGGAAGATGAGGACAAATACAAGCTAACATGCTATGGACAGGGTTCTACCAGCATGGCATCCATGCAGTATCTGAATTCAATATGGTGTCTGACATCCCTCTCCTGCAAAAATTTGAGCATGAAGAAGATGATGTTAGAGCTCCTGAGAAGAAAAAATTTGGTTACCTGGTCTTTCCACTGGCTTCTAGTTTGCTACTAGGAACAGACACTCCAGCCCTGCTCTGCCATTTTGCCATAGTCTCCTGAAACTTTTGTTTTGACACCTTACTGTTACTTCACCATGAGTGAAATGAGTTAGAAGTAACCTGTCTTTGCTCACACAAGGTTTGAGTCATTGCTGTAGCTGGGATTTTTTACCTCTTATTTGTATGGCTGTTATTTATTCTATGGAGAGAGAAGATTGGGATTGGGAACTAAAAAATACAAAAAAAAAAAGCATTTTCCAATCTCTAAACAGTAAGATGTAAGACTGCTATTTGGTGACAACTTTGCATCTCCTGTCTTTGCTCCTTCTGGGGAGCACACCTAGTGAGAGGACAGTGCTCTGCTTCTACCTTATCACGTAGATCAGGCTTGAGTTGTACTTAGACTAAAGGCTTGATCACTGTGTGCCAAAATTCTTACCTTCTATTTGACATGAAAACTGCTTCTGGCTTGGTATTGAGGTTGTAACACAGCTCCTAGCATGGGCTTGGTTTCCAGCATATTCTTTTCTCCCCTGCATGTTAATTCATTGTCCTTCTTCCTTCTCCTAATAGCCCATGAGAATTGAACTCAGAGTCAGCAAAGTAGAGGCTTTATGAAGCACAAAAGAACACCAGGTTTTTATCACACCATGCCTGTATAAAGAACTGTTCAACCATTCAGTTGCTGCTTGTATTGTGCAGCTGTTATTCAGCTGCTGAGAACATCTTGCTGTCGACACTGTTGTAGTACCTGAAGGAAACACTGGCGCACTCATCTTTTCAGGAGGAGCTAGCTGGGTCTGGGATTTTGCCAGACCTCTCTGTAGAGAGTTGAGGTATTTTGTTCCCCTGCGCCTTTCCCATTCTAAAATCTCTGTAAATANTCCCCATTCTAAAATCTCTGAAAATAAGTAAAAGTTTTTTGCCCCCCCGCCAGCATCTGTTGCAGGATTTTTCTACGATGATGTCTTCTCAACATATTGACAGTCAGCATTTGTTGTGTACTCAGCCCACCTCCCCACACTAAGCGAGGCTTCAGTGGCAATGGGCATTGTGCTACTGGGCTCCCAGGCTACACTCCGGCACAACAGCCCTTTCTTTGGCAAGTGGCAGCCAGTATCTTGTCAGCTCCATCTATTTAAAGGCAGACAGACAGGGACTCCAGAGCTCGTGGAGAGGGCTCTTTGCTTCCAAGTTAACAGGAAACTCAACAGTTCCTCATTAAATGCATACAACTGTGTGAGGACAGTGTGAAGGAGGTGTCTAGAGCCTGCAGAACTGAGGGGGTTCAGAGATAAGCTGAGCTTCATTCAGTCTAAATTTGGCACTGTCAAGCGAGGGGTACAATTCCCGCTGTAGTTCAGGGCTGAAATTCTTCTGTGCAATTAATGCAAATGGTTGTATTTTTAGCATCCTAAGGAAAAAGGCTTCTGTGATCACTTTGTCTGCGCATCTGTGGCTATCAGCTCTCCCACAGTAACTTTTGAGGGCTTGGGTTGACTTAGTCCGCAGTGCCAGCAAGGTGGTGGTTTTCCAAGGTCCTGTGAGTTCCCTTGAAGACAGGTAGAGCGGCTTCACTGGTGCCTGCAGAGAGGAGAAGGGAACGTGGGGAGCTGTGATCTTTTAAAGACATCAGCATTAAGGCACAAATTCCTAGCACACCAGCCTTCATTGGTTCCAGTACTTGTTTAGTAGTAACGTTTCCATATAAATAAACAGAGCATTCCTAGAGTAGGGTTGTGTGAGGCTGAATTTGGTACGTTGCACTTTACAGTGCCCTACACATCCTATAATATAAACTAGCAGACTAGCTAGTGCGGAAATTAATTTCCTAAGGTCTGACTTGCTGGCTACACTCCCATCGAGTTTATTAAATTAAATGGCAGTTGTGTCTGCCTGCATTTTTCAGGATCCAGACCCACAGTTTGTGTGTTTTTAACAGTTTGAGTGCATAGCTCCTGATCTTTGCCATATGGAGTATCAGCTTTGTGCGGGAGATGTTACCCCATTAAATTAAGACAGTATTAGAAAAAAAATGCATGTAAAAATGCGTGGAAATCAATGTATGTCCGTATGTAAGCTAAAGCAATGTGGTGTGTAACCGTGTGCCAGGTTGGTAAGCAATATACCAGTGTCAAATATCTATTGTACATGTTTAGGACTTACAAGCCCAACATACAAAGATATTTGTACATCATTTTTCTTCATTTCATTGTTTTTTAAAAGAATAATGTCTAAAGCATGTTTTCTGTATTTCTGATTGACTCTTTTAAATCCAGTGGAAATCTTTCCTTTGGGTGTACTGAGAACTGAAATGATCACTAGCTTTAAAAGTTACCCTACTCTTTCTTTCACATTGGAGTAGTGTAGAAAGCATCTAAAACCCTTGAAAGTGAAATTTCAGGCTATAAAATGGAGTATCATTGGTCCCCTTCTCATGTGGAATTGATTTAATGTCTAAGACTGCCAAATTACAGTCTGATACAAATTGCAACAGCTGAGTTACAATTTTTAAATCAACCCTGAGGATTAGGGATTTATAATGGTTTCATGGGAAGGATGTTTATCTTCACAGCTGTATGAATATGTAGGTCTATTATCTTTAGATTTGTCTTCCCAGCTCTCATGAGACAAGTTAGGTAGATGATGTGTTGGGATTTCTATATATATTCTTGCCCCCCTTATTTCTCCCAGGTTCCCTTCCCATTGTCTGTGCTTCTCCCCCGTCTCTGTCCTTTCTTTCCACCTGGAGGCTTGGCATTCTGTTCCCCTCCTGATGGGCCATTTGTCAGTTATCTCCTATGCAGCCTGTTGGAGGTGGATAATAGTGCTCTTTGGGAAGACATTTTCCCTGCTTTTATAACAAGACCATGTGTTGCAGGCAGCAGACACAATTATTATATAAACAAGCCACTCATGGATACACAGAAGGAGCTGGGCCCAGACTCCAAATTCTTCATCTCTAAAACATAAGGACAGTTCTCATCACGGGCAAAATTCCCTTTTCTCAGTAGGTCTCCAGCTTTTTTAGTTTAAGTCTCACAAGGGTGATGTAGTTATTTGGTGGGCAACCTGCCTTCCCAGTCATTATCTAAAAGCTACTGTTACTCGTGTATTACTGAGATATAACTTCTGTGATTGCTGATACGGAAAAGCACATCTAAGGAAGTGTTTAACGTGCTTTCATGTATTTCTGTGGTTTAGAAGCTGATAAAAAGGAGTGGCAATGACACATGACCGGAGAGAAACTGACAGAAACAATGAGAAATGTGCCTTTTGGTCCAGGCTATGAACCTGTGTTTGTATGCAGCTGTACAACTGGGACATGCAGTCTTCCTTTGAGCCAGCTGCAGGACTGCAGTGTCTTCATCTAGTTAATTCATGACATCAGTCAACATGCAGAAGAATGCCCTGTGTCTTTTCTTAATTATTTCTGTAAGATTAAAAAGTTGATGAGTTAGTAAGAACAAAATATCTCATGTCCATGAGATCTGATTTCTAAGCCATGATTTTGAATGAAAATGAGTACAGCATGCCACAGTAGCACTAAAGATTTTCTTTCTTTCTTTTTAATTTCTGTCCATCCAGCTGATGTCCTTCTCTTACTCCTCTTTTCTCATTGATTTCCTCTGAATCTTTTCTCTTTCTTCTCCCTTTGCCTG
Source organism: Odontophorus gujanensis (assembly GCA_013399175.1). NCBI lineage: Eukaryota > Metazoa > Chordata > Aves > Galliformes > Odontophoridae > Odontophorus > Odontophorus gujanensis. Next base: position 80,346 of record VXAB01012941.1, read on the forward strand.
TAATTGCCTTCCTTCACTTCTGAAGATTCCTTTACGCATATCTGCATCAGTCCATCTGCCTCACAGCCTTTTTACAGCTATGTTCATTTAAAAATGTTCTTCTCATTTTTATATTTTTCTCTCCATATCTCATTTGCATTACCAGTCATTTCTCTCCCTTCACCCTAAGGTGACATGATAGCTCTCCCTCCATAGCCTGCTCCAGCTGTTTGAACCTGCATCTTAGCTTTTTTTTCTCTGCTCACCACTTTGTGTACCCAGGTCTACCCACTTCATTTTTCACTTCGGCCTTGCTCTTCTCCATTTCTTTTCCATATTCTTTCATTCCATGTATGTAAGTGTGACTTCACCTCCAGACACTTCTGTTCTTCACTGTGGGAAATCTTTGTAAGAATCTGAGAGTAGGATTTCATCTCAAGTATGTAATGTATCTTGGAGGTCGTTGTTGTGATTCATGTCACCATCCCACATTAGACCAACTCCTAGTGCTTATCTAAGAGTCTTAGTAACTTGCTGGCACTGGAGCGCATCAGACAACAGTTCTTCTTTGTACAATACTGGATTAGTATTATCTAGAAAACATTGCAGTTTGAGGACACATTAAGACAGTGCAAGTGGTGAGATGTGGAGAGAAGCAGTTGTCACCAGCACAATGGAGTGTTGGCATAGTACTGCATCAACTTTCTGTGTCTTCACACATGCATATTTATAGCTCTTCTGTTTTGGTCTTCACAGTAGTTTCCGCAAGGCCTAGAAGTCCATGTAGAAGCACTCCATCTCTCACTGCACCTACGACTAGGGACTGTACTGACTTGTACGAATTCCTTACTGCCAGCTTCTGCAACTGTGCCCCGTAGTTAATAGGTTTTCTGCATGGAGAATGACTGCCAAATTCCACTACTTCTGAGTGTAAGAGTTTCCCAGGAGTAAGGAGTGCATCCCTCTGTAAGTACAGTGCTGAGCACACAGCTGGTGCTCAATAATATAGGCCTGGTACAATGTGCCTGTTAATCTAATATATCTGAGGTGAACCATCTTTATGTAGTAAGAGGTAGTGCTGGTCTGTTTCATAGTTTAGGCTTTAAATAATGAAAGTATATTAGCCAGCGAGTTCAGGGGGTGCTCATTTACACCGCCTTCACACAACATGTCCCACGTTTCACATGACAGGGAGGATAGCTAGTTCTCTACATCTGAATACATAGTGATTAAACTGTCTGGGCATGAGCAGTCGGCAGCCATCAAACAGATCATTATTAAGACGGCTGTAATTACAGAGTCAGAGCAGCCTATTGCAGTGCACTGGTATGCTGCCTTCAAAACTGGCAACACAAAGGCCTATCTCCTTTGTATGTTGAGGTCCAAACTGTGTAAATTAGCTGCAAATTTTTATATTGCCTCAGTCATGTCTTAAGCAGTTAACTACCACTGTCTGCTTATTGGAAGCTGTCCTTCTTTCATGACCAGGGGGATCTGAGATAGACCTAAGTGCTGAGAAAAGGACTGTTCAGGAAAACAAGTATAGCTGTGACATTTCTACACAAGCTCTCATGGTATTGCTTTAGCCATTACGTGAGTGGATACTTGAGCTTAATTGGTGTCAAGGGGACATACACAAAGTCATCTTTTTCATTAGACTAATTTGCATGACTCAGCTTACCAAGAATCAAATTTTCATGTATTTGTCCATTTTGCTATCAGCAAAATAAGGAGGAGGGGGAGGAATAAATGGCAAGTAATGCAAGACTGAGATCAGGTGGTGTTTATTCCTTGTTTCTGAGATACTTCTTTCAGAAGCCTTCACTGCCTTTGGATATGGAAGACACAGATTAATATGCTCTATAAAGTATATTTTTAGCAGCGTTTTGAATTTAGGAAAATACTTAGAATGAAATTTAGAGAGCTGCATTAACTGCAAGACGAAGCAGTGAGTAGCTGGGCTATAAGCTGCCACTCTGGTTAAAGAAGCAGCTAAGTGTTGATTATGGAGAAAGTGATTGGAGGATTAGAAGAGTTAGATAAAATAGACCTTCTTCCTCCTTTGGTTCCTCAGAGACATCAGTGAAGTGTTTTGTGTGTAACATTGTAGTCCCAAGGGAACTGTTGCTGCTGTTTATATAGTACAAGATCTGGCTGTAACTGTAACTGAAGTCACTAATGTGCAGGGTTGTATTTTTTTCCCTTCTTTTTTTTTCTCAGGTGTTTTCTTTGAACAGCAGCAACAACAACAACAACAACAAATGTTTTGTTTAATATTGTCTCATTGCTGCTAGAATTGAAACTGAAAAATTAGTGGCTGTTGATTGAAACCATATTCTTTCAGTTTTGTCACCAGGTAACTGCATGTTAAATCTTAAATTTATCCTAGAATTGAGACTGAGGTTTTCTTTTAAGTGTGTATTTGTTATGATGTTTGGAGTATTGAGCTGTTGGAGTCCAATAATGCAATGCAGTTTAACATGATTGCTTAGACAGAACAAAGGACAACTGAAAAAATGAGGGGCATTGTTTCTCATGTTATTGAACCCAGGGTGTTGAACTGTGCAGACCTAATCCCAGACCCTACCCAGGTTTTTTAAGCAACAATGGTTCTGCAGTCTGCTTTGCAGGAAAAAGAATAGATTTAATAACAAGTCATTGCTTCTTAGATAACTTCAGTAGCTATAGCTAGACAAAAATAGCAGATGATGATAATGATGGAAACGCTAAACAAATATATGATTATGAGTTGAATATTGCTAGTGAGATGAATCGCATTGTGCTTTTTGAATTGGAAAACAGTGTTCCAAAGCCATGTCCCTGACAAAACAGAAACCGCAAACAGTAGCTCATCTATCTTGAGGAACTCATCCATGTGTATGCATGAGTGTGTGGTTGAATTCTGAAGGACTTTGTGTTGGAGTGGAGGTCAGAATTCACTGCATTTGCTCAGGCCTAAAACACTTGATCTGAGCAGCAGTTCAGGATACAGGAAGTTGGTTATTATGGAGGATGTTATGCTAAAGAAATGTTTGTCAGTATTTTTATGTTTTTTACAGTCTGGTAATTAGAATGTTTAGAGAAAGAACAAAGTACAAGAAGACTTGTAAATTTGCATCTAATCTTTTTCTTGTAAAAATCAGAAATTTTTTAAAAAACAAAGCCTTTATCCTTTGTCTCTGTGGATTGTAAAATCTTCAAGGCAAGGCCTTTTTTTTTTTTTTTTTTCTTAAGATTTGCACAGTGTATAGCATTCCTATGGTGAAATACAAATTTAGAAAAAGAAGAACCAAAAGAATTTCCAGTAGAGCTGTATATTCTCCCCGTGTAGTAGTGTCTATTTTTACTTTTGTGGGTTTTTTTTCCTTTGATAGCTGCGTTGATCACATTCCCTACTTTAATCTCCAGCTGTAGTTTGCTATATGGGCTGGAGCCTAAACTGGAATTTGTGATGGACAGAAACTGGGTTACCACTTCTATCCTGTAGTTGGATCCAGCCAGAAATAACAGGAATAGCTTGGACAGGACTGCAACAGGATTTTGTTCACCTGACACATGACATCAGTTGACTGTAGATGATGTGCAGGTGATTTGTGACCAAGTCCCAATCAGTAATCAGATACCTATTGTAGGAAATCATCAATTCATCAATTGTATAGATTTGCAGAATCATAGAGAAAAGGGTGTAAGAAGAAAGAAAGGTGGAAGACCTCTTGCTTCTGAGTAAACCAAAAGGGAGAGGTTTCTTGTTCTAGCGATCAAAACTGTCTCACCTCTGAAGTCAAATCTGGTTTTGCTAATTAGAGCACCTTTGTTTCAGGCCTGTCGTAAAATAGAGCATACCTTTTGTATGTGTTTACATCAGAAATAACTTGGAAGCAGTATACTGTAAAGGAAAGTTTTTAAGAGAAGTTTTCTGTGTTGGTTCATGCAGTACATTTAATCCTGTTTGAGAGAAGTCTAGGCAGGAAAAGCTATGGAGCATGTGTTAGCTTAGCATTTTTGTTCTAATATGTTTGACCTAATGCATTTCTAAGTATGAACAACAGGAGATGAGACAGCAGTGAAAGTTGTTATGAAAAGATTTCTATGACTATTTGCATTTCTAGACAGGCAGAATTTTTCTGGATCACTATGTGCTGCCTCTGGAAAGTACACAGCATGGTCTGCATGCCTAATTCCTGGCATAGGGAAATGATTATCTCTGTTTGATGAGTGAAGGGAAATGAGGGTGCCTAACTCTAGCGATTGAGAAAGAACAAGCCAGTTGATCTGTCCCCCATAATGGAATAACAGGGAGCTTGCCAGAAGGGAGCAGCTTCCTCTTCTTTTCCCTTACCCACCTGCATCTTTTTATCCCAGTTTTTCCTTAAAACGCCTCACTTGAGAGCTGAGCAACATTCAGAAAACAGAATGTCACAAGACAGCTTTTTCGGAACGCATGTTAAAAATTATTTTCCAAGTTTCCTTTGATCATCAAGAGCTGTTTGGTTTTTGTTTATTTATTTATTTATATTAGCAATCTTCTTACAGTTCTCCCAAAATGAGGGAAGATACCATCTGTTCTTACGAGGTTTGTAGCAGAAATAGTGTTCTCAGTTTTTTGGGGAACGTAAGGTTGTATATGAGTAAGGGGAGTAATCTGTTCTGGTGTAAGGAAAGCCAAGTCTATTCTTGTGTGAGGAAAGCCAAGTTTTTTTTACAAGAGAAAGTCCCTGAAAGTAACTGTGTTGAAGAAAAGAGATTGTAGAGAGCTCCTTAAGAGTAAGAAGGAAGCATACAGACATTTCTTACGGCTTAAACCAGTGGAGCATCAGAGCTTTCATTCTGACAAATAGATTTTGTTCTTTATGATAACATTTTATATAGCATTTTCAGTTGTCAAATTAGTCTTGTTAACCACATGTTCCTGCTGCCTCTCACAACTGCATGGTCCTCTAGGCAGATCATGTGCAGATTATTTCTTCATGTTCAAGACGGACGAAAAATCCTTCAAAGATAAGCAGAGGAAAAAAAAAAGAAAAAAAGAGGTACAGCTATTTGCTGAGGAAAAAGCAAACAAAAGTGATTTCTGACTTCAATTTAAGAAGGAAAGTTGTGGTGACTCCCAGTGTTGAAGCAGGTAGTTTAGTAATTGACAACCTGTTTGTTTGTTTTTTTTTAACCTATTTTTGAAATATATAAGAATGTAGTCAAAATTCATATTTTTTGCTGTTACTATTCAAAATTATTGATCATGTTTAGAGAGTGACACTGGTTCTGTATCTGGATGTGTTTCTGAGTCCAAGTGTAAACAGCTTACTGGTAAGCACACTAAGTGCAGCCCTTCCTTTCTTGAAGTTTTTGAGAATGTGGGGAAGTTCTGGGCTATTTCTCCCACTGCTGTCCTCCTATGACAGTTATTTAGGAAAAGCTGTTGCTGAGGACCCTGAGGTGACAAATATATCAGTTAACAGAGCATCTCTAAGCTGTCAGTAAAGATTTTGAGGTTAAGTGCTTTCTTTCAAACCATTTTTTTTTTCCATCAGAAGAGGGTAATTGCCTTAAGGAGGTCCTTCACGTGGCTTGGATGCCTAGTCACTGACTCAATGAGAGATCTCCCAAGAAGCTGCTCTGGGAAACTCCTGCCCAAGCTGTCATTTTTTGTGTTTCACACTTTTTTTTTTTTTTTTCAGGGTCAGTGTCGTAATTGTGTGGTTTATGTTGCATTTGGATCTGAAAGCTTTTTCACTGAGCCATCACATACCATTTTGTAAATGGTCCTGTTGTTCAGAATGCCAGAAATTGACAATATATATAGCCATCAATGCTGTGACATTGAGTTTCTCACAAGCACAGGTTTAACTATAGACTCATGCATGTGCAAATAGTCCTTTTCTTGAAGCTGATGCGGTGATGTTTACCACAGAAGAGTAATCCCCGTGAAATTCTGTTTTGAATTGCTCACAGGCAAATTTTAATGAGAAGAGAAACAGTGTGCAATAGGACCAAAAGCATCATATTTGCTTATTCCAAGAAAACAATTATTCTTCTGACAGATTAAGGATAACCTCAAATTTGACAGGAAACTTGGATGTGGTATTTCTATTTCCTCGTTTTAGAGAAAAGGCGTTGTCTAAAAGCCGTGAAATTAGCAGTATGTAACTGAGTCTTTATGTAAGGCTGTGTACTTTCATGAGATTGCCAGTGTCGGTAAATTCAGTTCTTTGTAGGTGTAAGACTTATAAATGGTAAAGTAACATCACTCATGAGCTGATGTGGATGGCATGGACTGAGACGCAGACGCAGTTTTCTCTGAAATCCAGTAGGAATCACTTCCAATTGCTGTCCTCAATGCAGCAAACATCAAGGTCAGCATTACTAGTAGTATAAATAAAAACAAGTCAGTGCCCTTTAATTGTAACTGCTAACTGTGTGTTTCTGCTGCAAGCTGAAGAATCTCTGCTCTATGGTACAAAAAAGCATAATCTCAGAGGTGTCACTCATGTATGTAGGCAACTTGATGTGGGTTTTCTGGATTGGTATCTGCACCTTGATGGCAAACTGGATCTCTACAGGCACAGTGTGTGCGTTCAGTCTTCAGTCTCATTAGAAAATAATCTGATATTCTGGTCTTAATGTCTTTTTGTACTTTTTTTCTCTTCTATCTACTGGCAGGAATTTGTGTCTTGGCTGCAGATCAGCTCCTGGCAGCTGATCAGCTGAATGTCCATGTTATTGAGGCCAACTCAAAGTTAGAGGAAACTCTCACTGCAGCATTTGATATAAATCACATAAGCAGCAGAACTGCAGAGTAAGAAATAACAGCAGCAGCTTGCCAGCTATGCTGTCTTCTTTCCCGTGCTACAGAGGAATTTTTGTTCTGTCAGGCAAAATATGAAGAATTCATCTGGGTTCAAAGGCACCTGGCAGACTTGCAGAAAACCCGTAACTGCATGTGCCTCCTTATCAAGCAGTCTTGCTGAATGCACATAAGTGCACTCAGCTAATGAACCATTGCTTTTCCTGCGTTCCCCACCTTTAAAGAAGGAAGTTCTAGGGGAAGAAAAGATCAGGAGATTTGGGAATAGGTCTTGAGTTGCCGTAGCAAGTAGTGATATTATGGGTAGAGACAGACTTTCTTTAGTGAATCCCAGGGCAAGGTACCTGTCCTTGTAACAAGGTTGTGGTTTTATCATGAGGATGGTGTCTACATTCTGTTTGTTGCACATGATGGATTTCTTCAACTCTACAAAGCCAAATACAATATCAATAATGATGTTTTCGGTATCAATTTTTAGCCGGGTGCTGGTGCTGTGAAAATGGCTTATCTTCCTGTTTATCTCTTTATTAGCTTTTGGAATTTGAATGCTGCCAATCATTTCTAAAATAGCTGTTGGAATCACAAGTCGTATAGAAATGTCTTTGTCTCAGTGTTATGTCGCTGAGCCTGCCCTAGCACAGGATCTGGAAACAGACTGCTGTCTCATGTGGGTGACAGTCTGGATTGTCCTTTGCAAAAAACTATGCATGTGGTTTTGAAAAGACAGAGAATGTTTCCTGGAGAAGAAGAGAATGGCTTTGCCATGCTCCACCAGTGAGCCAGAGAACAGATTAGAGGCTTTTCCTATCTGCGAGGAAGCTCATCCATCACGCCCTATTCAGGCAGTCATACTCTGTAGGCTTGTTCTCTCTTGCTACACTGAACCCCTTTCTCCACAGCTTTTCCAGAGAAGCAAAGCACATAATAACAGAGCTATTGCTCTTGTAACTTGTACTACAGGCATTTGTCAATGCTGCTTTGAACTCTCTTTTCTGTGCTGCTCTAATTCCCTCATGGTGTGCCAAGAAGCAGGTGTGACTGAACGTGTAAGGATGCTTGTATTCTTCAGTATGAGTGAATGCATGTCGGAAGAAGAGAGTAGTGTATTTGTATGTTCAGGGGCTCTTCTGTGTCTAACTGTAATTTCTTTTTACTTTTTCTGACCCACAAGCCTCAATTTTAAGTTTGTCCTTGAAATCACATCATATAATTCAGTATTTCCGCTCAGTAACAGACTCCCAGTAATTAAAGTGATCTCACGCTGTTCTATTAATCACAGGAATTGTGATTTTTACATCAGAGGTTAATTGATGGTATCTGCATATACCATTTTCCCTTAAAATAAATTGAATTATGGTGATGAAACTTATGTCCAGATCAACTGATGATGTCTCAGCAGCATCCTGAAAATAGGATATGTTTTAACATATCTGTTGTCTTCTTGCTTTGTCTTCTGTTTTTTGTTGATGGATTTTTATTTTTTTTATTTTGTAAGCCTGATGTGATGCGGTGAAGAGATGAGCAAAGAATGTATCATATTGGCCCACTGAGGAGAACTCTTTACTCAAAAGGCATTCTTTCTCGTACTAACTTGTCCGTAAAGCTATTAGGATTATTTATGAAATAAAATTTGGGAGTTGTTTGGAAATGAATCTAGGCAAAATAAAGCTCAGGGACTTCCACTTGCAGCTAGCAATTACTAGCAAACTGCAGGAACTGGATTAGTGCAGGCATCTCAAAGGAAAAGCAAACTAAATAGATTTTTTTGTCTCAAAGTCAGATTTATTTTGTATCTTTAAAGTCTCCAAAAATATCAGCGAATAAAACATTGGATGATGAAGAATGATCACAAAAGACAAAGATCTGTGAAATTTCTCCAACATTTTAATACTATTTCCTGTGAAGGACAAATCTTTTAAATTCTGGTGACCGTCTGAGCATACGGGGATGTGAGTAAGTTGTTGGATGTCCAAGGGAAAGAAATGTTGCACATCATGTTAAATAACAGTATTCTCACTCAATTTGTTTATTTCATTGCACTAAGCGGTTTGTGGGTTTTGTTCCCCATACACATCTACTTCTCCAACAACTCTTTTATTTTTTTCCTCTAACACTTCTTTTCATGGACATTATTCATGTTTGCAGTAATCTCATGTTTTACTGAAAGGTGCAGAGAAACCTGAGAAAGCTGATTTCATAAACAAGTTGGGGGCTTAAGTTAAAAATACACACTGCAAGCTCTTTGCTTGCCTACAGTTCCTGTCTCTCAGGGACAAACTTTACTTACTGAGATGAATTTTCTTGAGTTCCAAGGGAAAAATTCTGACCCTTCTCTTTGCAGATAAGTCAGCTTGCTGGCCACTGTGTTTGTGTTTCTTTGTGCTGAGTAGCCTTCACGGCAGGGGATGCTGAGGTCTGGCCTAGACTGCTCTGTTGCCATGACTATACTACTGCAATGCAGAGCAGTGTTGAGCTGACCAGAGGCTCCTCTGGAGCGAAGCACTATTGGGCAGCATAACACTGGCTGCTGGAGCAATTAATCCGTGGATGTCAGTGTCCATTCTTACCATTTTTAGTGGTACAGTAGAATTCATTCACATTTTAAAGGCACGGGGACAGTTTGTTGTATCAAACTGCTTCGTACACAGGTGGACTGGTGCCTGTTGGAAAATAGCCTGGCAGAGCTTGCTGTTTCACTCAGGGTGAATAAAGGCATTTTATTGGGTCAGTTTCTGCAGAAATATATTTATGGCTGAATCGAGTCCAATTGCAACAAAGCTAAACAGTGTGGTCTGATTAACAGCTGGGGATCTGTATTTCTCTGCTGTCTTGTCACTTTAAAATAGTGCCCATCACTTTCATTCCAAATAAGGTTCTTGAAGAATGCAGCTGGAGATCATGCTTGAAGAGTTAGGATTGTGTTTCTCGCATTAAAAACAAACAAGCAAAAAATGAACAAAAGCTATATAGAGGTTTTTCATTGTTATGATAAGCAGCAATTAGGTGCTTTAAGCCCAGCAATATGTTCAATGGGATCCTAACTTTTTCTTCAAACATTAACCTCTGCTCTTATATATCAGTTTGATCAGTTACACAGACATAAGAGGATTTGTAATTAGACTTCTTTCTGGTTAGAGGATGAAGAAGGGCTGGAATCTGTTTAAGTACATACCAACAGTGACAGGAGGCAAATGCTGAGGAACTGAGGAAATTTGTCCTGAAGAGCTGGCTGAGCTGGAGAGACTGATTTAGGAGAGCTGCTTGACCCCAGTGTTACATTAACAGCAGACACATGGCTGCTGGGATAGTGTCTGTGAGGCAGTGTCAAACTTTTAACCAGTGACAATCGTCAATATTGCTGTGAAAATACAGCAGGCTCCATGTTTTGTCGTTGTTGTCTAAAAGGAAAGGAAAACAGTAAGGAAGCCATGTTTCCCTCCCATTATATCTTTGGGTCACCTACAGCTACATAATTCCTGTTTCATCTATTAGCTGAGAGAATGGAAGTTCGGCTGACTGGCACTGATATTCCCCAGGCCAAGAGAGGACTGGGGAAAGTAATGGTGTTGCTGGTGGTGTATCTGTTTCCTATTAAGCATGCTGAGATGAAACAGCAGATTATGTATTAGAGATAGCATTCTCTTCTTTCAAAAGGCAGTGATTGATATATTTAACCCTTAAACCTATTCAAAACCTTGACAGGAGTTTGCTGAAGTCCTACAAATAATCAATAGAGCAGTTTTTGTCTCTCGTATGTGAGGCTTTTAAAAATAATAAAGATATCTTTGAAAAGACGAGCTGAGCTGTTTCAGGGCTAGGTCTGTTGCTGTATGTGGTTGGGGGTGGTGAGTGAGAAGGATTATTTAGGCATTGCCTTTGTTCCATTCTGCAGGTTTATAACCCCAAAATAAAATTGCAAATGTTTTTGGCTGTCATCTTCCAGGCACAGATGGCTTTCCTCCCAGTTTTGGCAAGTGTGATTTCAGTATAAAATTGAGCAATTATTAGAAAGTGAAATATTGCATGATATAATACTGCTGCCACCACCATCAACATTGTAACAAATGGTGTGTTCATTGTTCCTGGTGCTGCGTGAGAGAGCTTGCACCACCGTTACCCTTTCCTCTAAAACATGTACCTTTGCTATTTCTGGTGATGCATAGACAGAGGGATGGAAAGGAGCAGATGCTTCTGCAAGGAACCGTGGCCATTTTCTCATTTGCTTTGGCTCTATATTTCAATGCAAATATCACTGAACAGGTGGCTGATGAGGCCCCTGTGGACTGTTTACAGTGAAGGTTACAACCAAAATCGATAGGCCTGAGATGCTTCTAATTCCATCTGGGAGATGTTCATCTTCCATCTGATTGTTCCCTCTCTGAACAACAGCATCCTATTAACGCTGCATTCATCAGGGATGTCTTGCCCAAGTCAGCAGAAGATTTCTCCTATTTAGGCCTCCATTTGTTCTGTGTGCTTTCTTTTCATACTGTGCTGGATCAAACAGTAATGTTGATCTTGACAAGACAGGTTGATAGCATTAGGCATGCTGAGTTTTGCCTACTGACTTGACACCTGCTACTACTGTTCTGCAGGCCGAGGCTCATCAGTTCTGCCTGAGGGTTGTCCAAATCTTTTCAGCTTATCACTTACTAAGGCAGCAGGTAATGATGTTACATATCATAGCTGACATCACGGTGCTTGATGTATGGCCTTGCAATGCTGCAAAAAGAGAGGGAAAGGCTGGTGAGGACTCGTGTTTGCATAGATCTGAATAAAATAAGCAGATACCCCTGAAACTCCCTGGAAAAGTGGTTTGCATAAATTTGCCAGATCATAATGGGAAGTTCTACATGGCCCCTGTGTCTATCTCATCTAACTGGTGATAAAGTTTGTATTATTCTTTTTAATAAAGGTAGGTACTGTTGATGGCTATATGAGGCAAAATCACTCTCATTGGTGTATTTCCCTTGGGCCCAATTGTCACATCTGGTGTGCAGCCCACAGCAGCTGGGCAATGAGAAAGCAGTGCTGAATCCAATTATAATGGCAGTAAAGCATGTATAGCAGAGGGCACCCATGCATTCCTCTTACAGACAGGGAAAACTCCCTGATAGGCAGTGAAAGTTAGAGGGAATGTGCTTCCCACACATGAATAAGGGTCAGAAGGGATGCTGGAGGGGTGAGAGACTCACCTGGGTGATGCCTAACTCCCAACATTCAGGAAAGGCCCTGAGCAACCATGTGGTGATCGCCCAGTGCGTTCACACACCAGCCTCCTTTGTATAAGGGCCAGATACCTGAAGTGCTAGAGTGCTTTTCTGGCCATGTGAAATGAACAACCAGCTGTAGAGACAACAGGAGAGGGACAGAAGAGGAAAGATGAATGATGGTGGCACTGCTGGTCACAAAAAGATGTTGGTAGTGGTGATGGGCACAGAGCTGGCATTAAGTTTCATTGGCCATCTGTACCACCATTCAGGTGACTGAGCAGCAACAACTAGTTAGGGCAACGACAAGAGAAAATGAGTTGGCCAACTTGGCCATTGCCTTGCCACGTGCCAATTCAGTTATCATGTCTGGCACTCCGTGCTGTATCTTGCTGTTAGCCACTTGTCTCCCCTGTCTTCAGAGCTCCCCAAGCCCTTGCTGGGCTTTTGTTCACTCACATCTGCCTGATCCCATGGCACTGTTCAGCCTGGGCATCTTGTACAGTCCCTTCTGCTGCCAGGTGCAACCACATGAGGTGCCTGTGGGGTGGTCAGCCCACCACCCAAATAGGCGCAGACAACAAATGCGCGCCAGAGCAGCTCGACGACACTGGCTTAGCTGCCCTTGTTGTATGGAAGCTACAGCCCGCAGGTTGTATTCCTGTCTTCTCATTATTATTGCTGCTGTTGTTGTTTTTGTTGTTGTCATATTCTTACTACTAATTCCTTTTCCCAAGTTGCACAGAGCTTTTGTCTTTCACTTTCTAGGAACTGTGAATTTAAAGGGGTAAATGGCAGTAACAGCATCCTCGACTCAGATTTTCTAAGGCTTGGTAAACCAGAGGAGGCAAAGGTTGCTTGCCAGTGTCAGATGGCTGATCTGTACCATAGTAGGGAGTAGAATTCAGGTTGAGTGGCTGGTTTCTGCACCTTGCCTTTGGCATGGCAAAGCATGTGTGCGCATGTGAATAGACAGTATGTGTTTTTTGTGTATGAATAGGTAGATCTTATTCTTTGAGTCTCTTTCAGTGAGATTCACTTGTGTGCCTTTAAAGCTCCTATTGCCAGAAAATCTAATTTGTTTTTTTACCTCTTATACAACTCAAGTTGTTTTCTCTCCTGTTTTTGTTGTTGTTTTTGTGCGCATGTGTGCACAAAATTTTGCTTTTCCTAGTCTGAAAGATGGTGAATGTAATGAGCTGGGGTATTTGTTGAATATTTTGGGGATCAGTTCACAGGTGCTGCTACTTTTTCTGGTCATGTTTTATCTTAAGCAGTAATTCAAATTCATCAAGCTTCAGTTTTTTGTTTACTCAGTATTTGGTTAAATGGTATTCCTTTTTACTATATTTCTAGGCTGTTGAAGTAGGGTAAGTTATGACTACAAGTTTGTAGAAACAGAAGATTTTAAGATTGTCATGGTTGTTGCTTTTTTTGTTTTGTTTTTTGGCTGTTAAGTTTTCTGGTTGTGGTTCATGCCTAACACAAGCCATTCTATTTTAACTGGTAATTCTCACATTAAGCCTAATAATTTGTAGATTGAAGTGCAGCTGTTCTGCGTGATCACATCCCATCACAGTATCTGTAAGAAAAGAGTACAGCAAGATCTGTCCATTACTGACCAGGCTTAGTGTGTCATGGGAAAGTTTTGACATGGTTACATACTCTGATTTTACTCAGGGTTTTACAAAAGTGGCAGTACATAGCATGAGGCCAAGTCAGCAAGATGGGAGTTTTTGTGACGTGGAAGAGTGTCTCTTCTGATAGTTATTTGTAGATGTGCCACTGCTGTTGCTGCTGAATTTGTGCTTAAGATCAAATACGGCCATGCACTTTTATAGAATTTTCCAGGGAGTTAGCACTTCCATGTAGGATTTCTGCATGATGGATCTAACCTTGCAGGAGTTTACTAGCTGCAAATACAATAGCCATGTTACAAGGGTAGCCTTGAGGTAGCTGTGTGATCATTTCCTTGGCCAAGCAGTTATTCTGTATCCATTTTCATGCAGATTGTTGTTTTTTAAACACTGAGAAGTTCAGGTAGCAGAAAGCAGTGCTCATCTTATTGGGGTCTCACTGACTCAGATTGACATGACTTCTGTAAGCCAGGGAGGGAATGTGGCTGAGAAAAATCATGCTTTTCTCTTTAATTTGGAATGATCATTACTTTCATGAAACTTCAGAAAACCCTTCACATCAGCAGCATGATTTTTACTAAATTAATACTCTTTTGTCACACATATATGTTGGAAGACAGTATAATACATTTGTATTTATACATACTTGTATACATGTATCTATATATACATATGTAGAAACATACTTGTGAGTAAGTTTTGAGTAAGGTTAAGTAAATGTAATAGCAACTGCATTGTATTGGTATCCTACTCAGAGCTGATTGATTCCCTTTTGGGCTGCACTATGCAAACAGGAAAATGTATTGTAGCTTAGAAGGCAGAACTTTGATTTGCATGTATATTAGGAGTTTATATAGTTTATAATTAATCACATTATGGCAAAAAGAAAGGAACACATAATAATAAGAAAATACCATATTACATAGGCATCTGGAGTCACCGACTTCAGAAAGAAGAATCTGAGCACCAAAGTATATTGCATGAAGTTGTTTTTATATTGGTCTTAGGAATGCAAAAAGCAGATTAATTGGCTTTTTGGAAGAAATCTGGTCTACACCGTCAGCTTAATTACTGAAAGTCATGCTTTAGACATAAATGGTCTATTGACAAAGCTGTGTTCCAAGGGTCTGCTGTGGAAAGAACAGTGCCGCAACTCACTCTTCTTGTGGCCACTAGCATAGTTTACAAGAGCAATAGGCATATTTTGAACAGGGAGAATGGGGTTTCTGAGGGCCAGTTCTCTCTCAGTCTAAGTGGCTTAGCACAGGCATGCCCAACCTACAGCCCACAGGGCACATACAAACCAGTGCAGCTCACAATGCAGCTGCCTCTGGCCCCTCACATCATGGGTGTGCACTCACTGCTCAGCAACAAGCAAACAGTGGTGTGCAATCAGTACTGTCTGCACTGAAACCAGAACGTAGGAAAGGTGCAGTGCAGTACTAGCTGAAGTTATGGCAAATAATTGTATGCATTTAGAAACACTGGCTGAACACATTCCTGTGAACAAAGAAAAATAGGCAGCCTTGCTTTCCATTTTCATAAAATGAATTTGAGAATAGGTTTTAAGATTGCTGAATAAATCAACAATTTATATTTGTGACTCCATTTTCGGTCAGCTAAATACATGATCTTCAAATTTTCGAATGGAATGTGTGGAGTTGCAATCAGATATTCAGCTCAAAAATGTGTTCATGTCTCTTTCCTAGACTTGTGTAAGCCTTGTCTTACCAAGAAAAAGATATCCCTCACTTCACAGTCGTGCCTTATTCATGTCATCATTTTTTGTCTGTGTACACATTTTGAACAACTGTTTTTAAGGACTGAGTAGTAAGGAAGAGCAAAATTTCATCAAAAATTTCTGACAAACACCTTGAGAACACACTAAGAATTACAGCCACTACCATCAAGCCAGACTGATGTCATAGTTTTGCAAAAAACATGGTCAAATGTCCTGCTAGTTCTATGTTCTTGTTGCTCTTGTTTTATAATGTTTTTGATAAAAAGAATGAACAGTTAAGTAAATTTTGTTACATACATGCATTAACTGAATTATGTAGCTTATAAGGGCTGCTCCAAAAGTAATGCCTCCTACTGTATCATGTTTTCATCAAAATCAGAAGTGAATGTTGGTAGTATGACAGTAGAGGTTGATCCTTCCCACCAGTATTCCATTACATTATGTTCCTATGTGACAGATGGCAGATGGGGGGCACTGTGACAGAATGGCGTCTGACATGAAAGTGGTGAATCAAAGGTTTGGAATTGAATTCCTCCATGTGGAAAAGGTTGCACACATTGACATTCACTGACACTTGCTGAGTTTTTATGGAGATCAACCAGTGGATGTGAGCACAGTGAGGCAGTGGGTGATGCATTTCAGCAGTAGCAACAGTGTCCGTGAGTCACCTCCACTGGAGCAGATTTTGATGAGCATGGCATGCAGACTCTTTTTCATCAGTGACAAAAGCACATAACTAATGGTGGTAACTATGTTGAAAGATAGTGTTTTGTCACTGAGAATGTGCTCTATCAAATAGTTACTGTATTGACTGTCTCTGTTGTAGTCTCCATGGAAATGAATATGAGGTATTACTTTCAGAGCAGCCTACATATATGTGGCCAAAGAAAATTCCTCTTCACCCAATGAAAACCAGGCAAACCCAAAGGTTGGACAGCCATGGCTTAGTGAAAGCCAAAATGGATTATAGTGTTTTATTCTGACTGAAGTTCTCTCCAATGACAACTACAAAATGTTTATTTTCAGATAATACCTGTACTCACCTGGCATCACCACCTATCTACTCTTGCTTTCTCCACCACTGTGCTTAGAAGCATTTTCAATTAGGAAGTAGCTTAAGCACAGTTGCACATCAGAACATTTGCATCACTCCCAAGAGCCCAGCCAGAGTTGAGGACTTGCTGAAAAGGGTGTTTGTCCTAAAACTAAGTGTAACCTTCTCTAATCAGCACTTTTCTGGAATTCCACTCCAACAGTACAGATCATTCCACCATTGTAAAAACAGCAAAAATAACACTAAGCTTGAATTTTCTCTGAAAAACTTGCCTTAGGTGTAACGTCTCCTATTCAATGTTACTTTATTTAAGTAGACATTTGCAGTCAAGGCAGACACATCAAAGCAGGCGTTTTGCATTTGCTTTGTGTGAATTCCAACGAGGATGTTAGTACTACAGCAACAAGGAATTGCTTTTCTTTTTCTCTTTCCTTCCCTCTTTTCCACAAGAGGAAGTACCCATAAGAGTGACAGGGAATTCCGTACTTAGCACCTATCGATCTTGTCTTTGTTTGAAGGCAGTTTAATAGTTCATTTGTTACCTAACTGTTTTCAGGTAAAAAGAAAAATATTTGGTCCAATAACTTGTACATAAAATGACAACATAAGTTTGTTAGATGCTGTTAATTTGCCTGGCCGCAGTCTCTGGTATATATTTCTGTGAAACAGCAAATATGTTTTAATGAGAAGAAGAGAATGATGGCATAAAGTCACCCACAAGAAAAGTTTCTCAGGCTCTCAGATGAAGTGGCAACAGTATGTATACAGTACCTTATGCCTTCCTGGTAGGAACAACTAGATCACAGAATCATAGAATCATAGAATTACTCAGATTGAAAAAGACCTTAAAGATTATCGAGTCCAACCATGACCTAACCATACTACTCTAACTCTAACAACCCTCCACTAAATCATGTTCCTGAGCACAACGTCCAAATGGTTTTTAAATACATCCAGGGATGGTGACTCAACCACCTCCCTGGGGAGCCTACCCCAGCCTATTTAACAACCCTTTCTGTAAATAAGTGTTTCCTTACATCCAACCTCGACTTATCCTGGTGCAATTTAACGTCTGTAGAGCCGGAGATCTTAAGAATGATCCTCTCAAAGAATGATGAGAGATGGTATATTTAAATGGATCTTATACAGGTGATATACAAGATAATACAAAGGGACAAAGGCTCACCTTAGATGAAGAAGGCTCGCAGATACTCCACTCAGGAGGGATCTCCAGAAAGAGATCCTTCTCTGGTGGAGGCCAGCCCTTAAATGGGGCTTGGGGAGAGGTGGAGCCAGACTCCACCCCCCTCCAATCACACAGGTATCATTGCCTTCACCTGTGCCCCCATGGCTGACTCAGTGCTCACCTCAGGTGATCAATCAGTGGCTCAGGCTGTGATTCAGCAGTTCCCCTACAAACGTCATTTCCCTTCATCCTGTCACCTGTCCACAGTGAGAGGAGACCAACCCCACTCTTGCTGTATGCGCCTTTCAGATATTGGAAGACAGCAATAGGCTGTCCCCTCAGCCTGCTCTTCCCCAGACTAAACAGCCCTGGTCCCTTCAGTCTCTCCTCATAGGGCATATTCTCCAAGCCCTTCAGAAGCCTTGTTGCCCTTTTCTGGACCTGCTCCAGCATCTCCATGTCCTTTCTACACTGAGGTGCCCAAAACTGAACACAGTACTCAAGGTGAGGCCTCACCAGTGCTGAGTACAGGGGCAGGATTA
>VXAB01012941.1:98692-110534 GCA_013399175.1 Odontophorus gujanensis
CTTGGCAATCACATCCACCAACTCCCTCAGCACTGTAGGGTGCAATCCATTCAACCCCATGGACTTGTGAGCATCCAGCTTTCAGAGCAGGTTGAAAGCTATCTCATCATGGATCATGCTGTGCCTATTCTGTTCCCCATCCCTGTCTACCAGTGGAGGAGGTTGTGTTCCCAGGGAGTAAAAGGTCTTACTTTTAAAGACTAAGACAAAGAAGGCATTAAGCACCTCAGCCTTATCCTGATCCTTGGTCACCAAGTTGCCCTCAGCATCCAACAAGGGATGGAGATTCTCCCTAGCCTTCCTCTTGCTGTTGATGTATTTATAGAAATATTTATTGTTTTCCTTTACCTTAGTGGCCAAGTTCTAGCTGGGCTTTGGCTCTTCTAATTTTCTCCCTGCACAGATTCACTGCATACCTGTAAGCATCATAAGTAGCATCATAAGGAGGATGTGCTGACAAGGAGTAGCAGCAAGTGGCTATTCTTCTGCTCCAGAGTGGTTTAAATTGCCAGCCTGCAGACTGATGCTATGGGTGAATAAGGTTCAAGAGTACTGGCTTGCTTAATAAGTTTCTTTCTGTTAAACTGTTGCTGCTCATGTGAATTTCAAAAAATAGTTTTGCACTGGACTGTCACAATTTCAAGAAAATAATTCAAATTAATTTGTGTATTAAGATTGGATACCTGTTTAGTCAGTTTCCAGTGACAGAATTTTAAAAGTGGCAAAATTACATTTCAAAGAATTGTGTGAAGAGAAAGAAATTAATCCACCTAATGTGTGCCTTACCTCTAATTGAAACCTTTGGAGAGGAACTATTTCAAAGTACTGTATTTACTTCTGCTTCTACTTTTTACTTTGGGCATCCCTAAGGGCCCCAAATGAAATTTCAGTAAGCATGGAAATGGAAAGAAACTTCCTTCACTAGAGTGCTAACAGTAAAGGCAAAATGTTAGAGGTGATTAAAGAGACAAATGGAGGAAACAGGCAAAGAAATTGTCTGAAGGCGGGCATAGCTCTACGTGTCAGTAATCATGCAGAGCTATCATCCTAACCAGTGCTGGATAGGAAGGCTTCTCCTGGGGCTTGTATGCGCTGTCTTCCAGTATGCTTTCTCACATAAGGTATAATAGACAGACATTTCTGCATTGTGCTGTGTTTATTGTTGCTCTCTTTATTCTTTGCCATCCCTCTGACACTTTGCTCATGTCAGTCATTGCCTCACGTTAGACATTTTTTTCTTTAGTCTCAGCTTAACTCCATCTCAGGCATTTTGTTAATAGAAATAGAGAATCAGCCAAGTTTCCAATTTGTGTTTGAGTAATAGTCGAACACAGAATACAATAAATCATTTGTCCTTATGAACTCCATTGCACTACAACAGATTCTCTACTCCAGTGCAGTTAGAGGAGCAGAAAATTTACTTAAAAGCAAGAATATGATAAAAGAAATTAATTATTGTGACATTTTGAATTGGATATAAGATGAGAAATAAACTATGCCTGTGAAATTGCAAACAAAAATATAACACCACAGATGTGTAAAGCATTGGGGTTTTTTTGTTGTTGTTGTTTTTTATGGGGAGGGTTGTTTGTTTTTGTTTTTGTTTTTTTTTTGTTTTTATATAGAGAAAGGAGACATAATTATCTAATATTAAATGATGTTTCAGAAAGGCAAGTTAGCGCATTGTTTTCCAAATTAAGTTTCAAAGATTATGTAAGTTATGAAGTTTGACTTTCTGACTGTAAATCTGGAGTGACTGACAGACTACTGTAAAAATGCCTTTATTCAAAAGGAATCTTTGGCAGATAGCATCGAAGGTTTGAAACTCTGGAAGGGATGAAAAGAAAACCTCACTTCTACACCAGTTTCTCCTGCAGATCAGTGCCTGTGTGAAATTTGCCTGGGAATTATGAGCTATTCACTGTACTATGCACTGTTTTCTTTCACTGTATCTAAAGGCTCATGTAGTTCCTTTCATATTCAAGATTTAGGGATGTTTTTATATGTGAAATGTGAATGAGTGAATGCATTGGTGGAATGCTAGGAAAAAATGCTGGTCTTAGACAGTTCTGCTATCCCTTATTTTATCGCAAGTTGGAGTATTGGTTTTATAGCACCTAAATTTATGGGTACACATTTTTCTGCCAAAGCCCACTGACATGTTCTGCATGCTCCATCAAGCTCTTTCTGTGTTTCTTCACTTGATTCACTGCTCCACAGGATATGAATCAGTCCTACAGCACAACCCTTAATCTCTTCTTAACCAGAATAATGTGGTGTGTTTTTTATTTATTTATTGTGTATGTCATCATCTAATTATGTAAACCAGAATGTACAGTCTCAGTATTTGCTGTAAAACTCATGGCAGTTATTGATCAGTGCAGGGCATAAGTTTCTCTGTTGCATATAAGCAGCTGACACAGATACTAAAGCCTGTCTTCAAGCAAGAACCCACAGGAGCACGGGGCTGGGGCATGGGCTGGGGGGAAGTGACCTACTTGGACAATTTCTTCTTAGAAACTCATCATACCTTTTCAGTTACAGAGAGAGGCTTGAGGAGAGAGAAAGCTCTCTCTATGTTCTGTTCTGTTTTGGGCCCCTCACTGCAAGAAAGATAGCAAGTTGCTCAATCACATGCTGAAAAGAGTTTAGGAAACAGGACATGCATGTAATAGCAAAGAGAACTGGAGCTGTTTAGTCTGGAGACGTGGAAGCTGAGGAGAGTCCTTATTGCTTTCTCCAGCTACTCAAAAGGAGCAAAGAGCGTTATGGCCCATTTTCTCAGTTAACCAGTGATAGGACATGAAGAAACAGTCTTAAGTTGCACCAGGGGATGTATAAATTGGACATTAGGAAGAGTTGCTCACAGAGATGGTAGGCAAGCACTGGAACAGGCTGCTGAGGGAGGGGGTGGAATCCCAGTCCCTGAAGGTATTTGAGAAACATAGGTGGATGTTGGACCTGCTGATCTTGAAGGTCTTTTCTGAACATGATGATTCTATGATTCTTTCTTTTCTGTAGATGTTTTTTTTTGCATTTCTGTGTGCACTGGTTGAAACTGAAAATCTTAAGCCTTTGTTTATTTTCTGCAGTGTGAAGTGAAGAAGTCTCCCAGCTGAACTACTATGAGGTCAGAAGCCTTGCTGCTATATTTCACACTGCTACACTTTGCTGGGGCTGGTTTCCCAGAAGATTCTGAGCCAATCAGTATTTCGCATGGCAACTGTAAGTACAAGAGGCCCTCATTTGCTTAGTAGTAATCAGTAGACTTCAAACTGACAGTATTTTGTTACGCTATGAATAAACAAAGTTGTTTCCCTCATCCCTCCCAGATCAACCAATTTACATTCTCAGATAAATAAGAACAAAGCACTTCTTATTTTGACTTATGACAACATGATGGTGGACTGTTTGATTCTCCAAAGCTGTAGCCTTTTTTCTCCTCAAACAGATCCTTTGACAGCATAATTAGGCCAAATATTTGTTTTATTCAGAAACAGGCTAGAGTAACATTTTTCTCCCTCCATTATCAAGGAGTTACTCTCCTGACCTGTGAAACTGTAGGTCTGGATAACCAGTGGCTTCTTGTAGCACACTGAAACAGCTGAGCTTTAAAGACATAATTGGCTGAGCTAATACAAATAACCAATCTTACTTCTTTGAACTCTGCTGGATTCCACTTGAGCATTTGGCCTTTCTGGCCTGAAATGTAGATTCTTTTGTTTTTAAAAAAGACAAAGATTCTTTTGTAACAGAAACCATCTTTTTCTTACCAACACTAGCTGGCAGACTCTCCAAAATCAGGGATCACCCAGACAGCTGCAAGTCTGTACGGAGATTTGCTGACAAAACAGGTGGAGAGCTTTCTATGGATTTTACCGCACAAGTCAGACCTAAGTGATTCTTTCACATTTCCCACAGCTCAACTGCTATGACTCCAAAGAAAAATCTGAAGTCCCAAAATTTGAGCTAGGATTTAGCATGTGAGTCTTTAAAAGAGTGGTAAGGAACAGCAATTAGCAATTAATAGGCTCATATTTAAATCTACTTTGGACCAGTAATTTGATTTTGATGTGAAACTCGTGAATGCCCTTGCTTGTTATGCTTTATGTTGGCCTTGAAGCCCAGAAGCCTGTTTGTACTGGGGAAGACTAAACTGGAAGACAGGTCCTGCCAGGCAGTTGATGTGCTCTCACTGCTAATAAACATCTGTGGTACTGGAACAGGGCAGAAATACAGTATAGAAAACCCCACTGAAACTAACTTAGGGTGACCATAGAGCTTTCAGCAGCATATTCACCTTCCAAATGATTATGCTGATTGTTGGCGTGAAGTGTGGGATAACTTCTCTCCAGCATGGCATGCTGAAATGCATGTGAATGTGTAAGCCTCAGCTTTTGCTAGATCAGCGACTTCCTACAAAGGAAACAGAACTGAATGGAGAAGACCTTGAAAGTTAGAAGTTGGCATTTTGCACATGGGTCTTGGTCAGAAGCATTAAGCTTCTGGACATAAATTCTGGTTAGACGCTGTTGATTTGTTTTCCCAAGAGTTCTCAGCAATCTGGTTTTCAGACTTTATCTCACATGATGCTCTCAAGTACTTTGCCAAAGCTGTACTGTCAAAGTTAGTGCTTCAAGCGAACTTGACAGAGAGAATACTTTTAAAGGACACAGTCTGTGGGTACTCCCTTCTGGTACATGTTCAAAAGCTGACTTGATATGGTCCTGGGCAATCAGCTCTGGTGACTCTGTTTGAGCAGGGAATTAGACCAAATGGCCTCCAGAGGTCCCTCAGCCAATCTGTGGTTCAGTGAATATACACAGACAGCATTGCTGTAGTATGGTGATGCTCATTAGAGGTTTATTCTCCTCCTGTCTTTGCATTCACCCGTCCAGCTCTCTGGTTGGTGCATTCACATGCATTCATATGCAGTCTCACAGCAAAGTGGCTCTTGTTCAAAAACGTTCACTACTGTTGTAGAGAGAGACTAAATACTTGTGCTGATTGGTGGAGTGGGGGAAGAAGCTGGCTTGATGATAGCATAAGATCAATAGCGGGCTTCCAGTCAGTATTGTTGTTGATCTTCCAGAGGAACTGCAGTATCAGACCGGTTGCCAAGATAATATGCAGTGACTTTCATTTTTAAAAGTTTGAGTAATGGTTACCCACAGTTTCTCAGAAATCCCCACAGCTGCTCTGCAGTATCAGTCCAATCCTGTAGGAAACCCACTGAGCTGACAATTTGAACCAGCAGAGCCAAGTCTTTTTCTTTAACCACTACTAATCCAGTCTTTGTGATGATTGATGGGCCACTGTAAAACAGCTTTGTCCTGCTAGATACACTTTGGCAGCCAGGAGCCAGCATTTGAAGTCTGCAAGCCCTGAAAGAAAAACTGTGAGAAAATGCCATACACCTCTGTGCCAAGAGCTCTAGAGCAGCTTGACATTCTAAAGAAATTCACAATTCTTGTCTTCCAAAAAATGACTTTCTCCTTTGCAACCTTAGCCCTCTGTGCTAGTACCTAGTCTTGTCCTAGACTGTGATGCTGAGGGAGAAGAGAAACCACAGATTTTGGCCACTGACGTGTTAGCATGGTTTCAGTTTGTGATTGTTTTGTTTTTTGCTTTTTCTCTGGAACATTGTTCTTCACTTCCCACAGATACAAGACAGTATCCGGTGTTTGTGGGTCACAAGCCGGGACGGAACACCACGCAGAGGCACCGGCTGGACATCCAGCTGGTCACGGTCATGAACAGAACCCTCTACATTGCTGCTAGGTCAGTAGTCCTCTGCATTACCACTTCTCCCTTGCTGCTCACAGAGCAAGAGGGAGAAGAGGAAGGATATTCTGATTTTTTCTCTGCTGAGCACATTATTTTTAGGATTTTCTCACACTCAGACAGAGGTTTGCAGTAAGATATACTGGACACCTTGTTGGTCAGTTTGCTGATGCTCAGTTCTGCAAGACTTCTTCTTTCAGGACTTCTTTCTCATAGCTCTACTTCCCCTTGAGTCTGGGAAGAGAGTTTGCAAAGTAAATTGTTTGGTGCCATGGAGGAGAGAATCTGTCTTCATTCTGTAATTTCACTCGTGCACACAATTAATTATATGTTTCAAAGAATGATTCTGCTAGTACACAAATGCATGTTTGAATAAGAGTCGTTAAACTTTAATGTTGCTGGTTTAGGCATATTTTCAGTACCACAAAGCAGCAACAAAAAGGTGGGGGTGGGGGAGAAATGCATGTTCGCTGCTGTTCATTGATGTATTCAGAAAGGTTAATTGAATTTGTTGTTTGGATTTTTTTTTGGACTGATATTCTGTGCAGACACAAACAAATACCTCTTTTTAAAAACTGTGTATCAAGCAACTCATTTAGTCAGGGTAGCTCAGCATAACGCTACCAGATTCAGTGGCACTACACTGATTTATACAGCTGCCCACTTGGAACAGGTCCAGCAGTAACGCTTCCTCTCTCCTCCTGTTGTTAGCAAAGGAGGCTGACAGTCTCCGAGTGGAAACTGCCTGATGGAAATAGGGTGAATTCAGGAAGGGCCAAGATTAGGAAGGGTGAGAAACCCAGCTCAGGTGCTCTTGGATCTGTATCCTGTTTGGGAAAGCTGCCTCTCCAGGAGAAGCTTATTTCCTCTCACTTTCCTAGTCCTTCTGCACCTCAGAAATATGCAACCTTCTGCGAGATGCAGAAGGCCAGACTGTTTCTGCAGATGGGAGAGGTGGTAGGTTGGATGGCCAGGAGGTGAGGGAACAACTGCTGAACAGGTAGTCCCTCACCACTACCCTGTCCTCAGAGCCAAGGCTCCAGAAGCTCTTTGTCTTTCATATCAAGCAGTTCCTACCCATCTCCTGAGTGATCAGATGAGGCCTACAATAGAGAGTAATTCCTGCTTTACAGCAGCCAAGTCACTGGTGCTATTTCTACATGGCTGTCTCTTTGGCTGCTTGAAAACTGCACTTATAACTGCTCACCTGGCCAGGCATTGCAGCTCTGTAGACTAAGCACAGCTTCATCAGGTTTCTCACATACTTCATTTTACCTTTTGTCCATGTGGCAGAGTTTGGGGCTCTGGCTCAATGCCATGCCCTGCTGGTTTCCTTGCAATTTCCCCTACCATAGCATTTATTCCACAAAACAACAGCAAAAGGCAAGAACTTGAAACCAAAGTGTTGTGGAGTATGAGGTTTTTAAGCAGAGAACAACTTTCTTTTTTTTTTTTCTGATGACTGACAGTCTTATTTTGTTTTGGTTATTTTATTTTATTTTATTTTCTGCTTTCAGTACTGCTTTTTTCCTGGTGTCCCCATCCAGGTCATCACACTGATCCCTTCTTCCAGGCAGTGCAGGCCACATGCCCAGGGCAACCATCCATCGCAGGCCTGGTTCTCTGTGTAGAGCAACCAGGACCAGCCCCTCATTTTCTCTTCGAATACTGCAGCTGGCTGTAGGACACAGGACCGTGGTTCCTCCCCTCCACGAGGGATTCAGGTTCATCTTACAGGCAGTGCTGGCCCCACTGTGAGGCCCCAACTCAGGGCATAGTATTTCTACTGCCTCAGTGTGATAACAAGCACTCAAGGCCAGGGGGTGGGCTGAAAGTGTATGGAAGGTGGCAGCAGGATTTCCTCCTTTTCATGGCTGAGTTCCCTTTGCTTTCCTCATTTGTTTTCCTTTAGATTAGGGAATTAGTTGGAGGGAAAAGGTGGTAAATCTGCTTTAGTGGATTTTGCCCTGCTGTACTCATAGTTTGTTCCTAGAATGAAAGATTGACGCAATTAGAGTTGCATTGCCCAAGCAACCAGCTTTACAGCAGGAAAACCCACCTGAACAATTTGGTATATGAAACTGATGTGTGCACAGGTAATATAAAAAATGAAAATACTTGTGGGAGAATATATGTGTTGGTGTACATTTATGCATTATTACATATTCTGTAGCTACACATTTGTATAACACATTTTACTTTAATGTGAGTGCTCCTATACTCCTTGGGCCTGTTGACCTACAAAAAAATCGTGGAGATGTAGTCTCTTTTGTACTTACACATGCACAAAAATCTTGCATTTTTTTCCTTTGGTAACTCAGACACCCTTCAGTACATTATTTTCGCCCTCCACATGTTACTGAATAAAATCCATGCTGGGCTGAGAAACTTATATGATGTAAGTTAAAATTCTAAAGGTAATTTTTATCTGAAGTTATAAACTTCTGAAAATGAGTCATCTTTTGATAGTGAAAATAAAGTTTATACCTGTAATATTGCTTCTCTTTCAGAGGCAGTAATAAGTCTAGAGACTGAATATATATAAAGGCTGAAGCAAGTGTGTACACAATCAAAGGTGTTTCTCAAAGAGTTTGGTAGCAGGATAATTGTCGAAGTCCCTTAGATATTATACCAGGTGTTGTTTTCATACCATTTTTTCACTCATCAAAACATAGTCATTTGTATCTGAAAAGCAGTCAAGACAAACAATTATGCATTGACAGTTTTTGTTTTGGTCTTTCTGGTGTTGTGGATTTTTGCTTTCCATGTTTATTTGCTTGTTTTAGAAAACATAGTTTTGCTTTACAGGTGGTCTCCTCCAGGAGGAAAGGACAAACTCAGGTTTCAGAGTCGCTGGCACTTTTGTTTCTGACTGACTGGCACAGAGAGTAATTTCTGTTTGACACTTCTTTTGTTGTTATGGGTGTTCAACTTCTCTGTTGGCTACTATGAAGCATAATTCTGTGTCACTTTGGAAAAGCTTTATTTCGTGTTATCAGTCAGAGATAAACAAGTATGACTCAACCGAAGGCCCTGAAACCATTTTGCTTTGCAGCTAGGATGTCTGAGGTACAGCCTGCAAACGAGCAGCTGTTCTCTTTTTTCTCATGGGAAGGTTAACATCTTGCCATCTCTCACACATTCACAAATACATGCTTTTTTGCCATGCTGCCTCCTCCCCCCGCTGTCTTGTGTGGTGGCCGCTTTTGTCCACTTTTATCTGTCATCCTTCATGCGTGCATACGAAAGAGTTTACTGAGCCCGTGAAGCATCAGGACGGCTCCCTCCTCATTTGCTGTTACACATTTTCAAACACTTCTCTGAGTGGCCAAGGGTCATGCACAGCCGGTGGCATTATTTAAATTCCCTTCCTCCACAAGTCTATGCCATGGCAACAAAACTCAGTTCTGCTGACTGGAGGTGGGAAAAACGGAAGCTCTAGGATTAGGTCAATTTGTGTTAGAATAACTTAATTAGCAGCAAGCTGTACGCATACCACAGCTAGTAGATAGCAGGATTTGGGCAGCAGTGGGAAAAAGAGAGCGAGGACAATCCCGTATTGTCTGTGGCTGGAGAACCTTCCTCACCATCTGACTGCACTTTGCTTCTCTGCTGGCATTGTCAGCAACTTTGTTTCAAATGCAGCATGAGAAAGTGATATGTAATTTGCCGGGTACTGACGCTCCTTTCGATGATCCCATAACTTAGCGTATGATTTTCCTTTCAGCTATTTCTTAAACCAGAAAGTAAGCCCCCTGGGAGATGTTTTATTGAGAATGGAGCTAAACAATCCAAGCCTCTTTTTGAATACCCCAACTGTATTTTTAATTGACTTGTTTCAAAAGGAAAAATCATAACCAGTGTAAACTAAGACTGATAATTACAATCAAGAGCTGTGCTGGAAGAATGTTTTTTAGAAATTCAGCAGCACCTAATTTGCAATTCAAGAGACTTTGTTCCCACTTTTATGTAGTAGGAGTAATAGCATCAGAGATGTACATTAAAAGGGAGCTGTGCACTAGTCTGTGAGGCTGATACCACAATAATGGGTAATTTTAGTCCAACCATGACCACTGCTCTGCCTGTGAAGTCAGGCCAATAATAAACTGAAGCATTAAACTAATCTTGAAAGAAAATGACAGTTCTGATTTTGCAGAGTCTGGAGGAGAAGAAAACCCACAACTCCTCAGTTTGGTATTTTATGCAGCAAATAACTTCAAGTGTCATAGCAGGCAGGAGGTTTTTAAAAGCTGGTTCCCTCCAACTATGCTGCCTCTTTTCTCCATGTGAGGGAAGTGTTGCTAATTCTTGTTTTGACAGTGTTTTGTGTTTGCTTTACTTGAGAGAGAGCACTATTTACACAAAACCCAAAAAAAGTGAAGCTAGGCTTAACAGCAGAAATTTCCAAAATGGAGGCATTCTGTACCCTGCACTCTGCAGGCACCTATGTAGACCTCTCCAGTGACAGAGGTCATTCTCTATCTGCATAGCTTCCTGCATTTTGAAAAAAGTTCAGTGTTGATTCACAACAACAACAACAGCAACAACAAAAGTGATGCTTAGTATTTTTGTCTCTTCATTCCCAATTTCATGTGGCTGTTAGTATGGTGCTGTGAGTTGGGCTTTTTCTTAGATTTCTTACAGAAATGTCCTTATTCTCAGTTTATGCAGGAGAGGATGTTCAAAAATACCTCTGTACCTGAGTGACTGAGTCTATTTACTCTTTCCAAGGAGAATTTGGCAGCTAATTATAGGTAGAAGAAAGCTCTCAGGAAAACAGGAAATTAATTGCAAGCAGGAAATGTGGATTTTGTTGAGAGGAGTATTTTACAGTTTGGTTTGGCTATCAGTGTGTGAAAAGAGGATTCCTGGGAAGAGCTCTATTGCTGTCAGCCTTTTGGCTAGTATATTGTCAGCCAAATTATCACATCAGAAATCAGAAAAAAAAATAAGAAGAAGAAGAAGAAAGCATTAACCTTTTTTTATCCCTGAATGACTGAATTTTGCACAGTGAGTGCTAGCCCAGAATGGTGACAAAGGTTGTGACAGGGCTATTGCATTTGATTTCAGGTTCAGAAAAACATCTGCATTCTGGCACTTATTCTAAGTCTTACTGAGCAGAAATTATTAATTATATAAAGGTTCATCTTCTGTCCAAAATTTTATTTGTTCAAATAATCCATTTTGGGAAATAATCATGCTTTGAAGTATTGTAAAATTTCCTTTTTTTTTTTCTTTCAAGGAAAGGAAATATAGTTTATATATGGAAGTGCTTTTCTGGGAGTAATGGGTAATGCTGTCAGTAGTGTTTCCTGGTAAGACCTCCTGTGTTCTTTTTTTAAAAGGATTATGGATTATCTTGTCACAGATAGGTCTCCTCATGGAAAATGAATGGTTTTACTTCTTCATTTGACTTCATATTCATTTGCTCTTGTTTACAGGGACCATATTTATACTGTTGATATGGACACATCACATACAGAAGAAATTTATTTTAGCAAAGTAAGTAGCTTCTATCATCTTCCAGAGACAGAAAGTAATGCTGTTTAAGTAATGCCTTCTATTTTACTGTATTGGCACACAATGTCGAAAACAGTTGTTGGTGGTATGGCAGTAGAGGTCAAATCCCACCAATATTCCATTCCATGTTGCTGCTGTGCGACAGATGGCAGCTGAGGGGCACTCTGTCAGAAAGGTGTCTGATATGGAATTGTGTACAAAGCAAAGATGTGGAATTGTATTCCTCCATCCAGAAAAAATGGCACCCATTGGCATTCATCAACACTTGCTAAACATTAATGGAGGCCGAACAGTGGATGTCAGCACAGTGAGTGGTGGGTGGTGTGTTTCATCAGTGGCGAACAGTGACATGAAAGATAAGTCATGATCTACATGGATCTGCATGGCCATGTGCAGCTGTCACACCACAGCATGAAGAGCATATTCATAATGTAATTGATGTGAATCACTTATTGCTGGTGACTTTGTTGAGTGGAAAAAAAAAAAAAAGAAGGGGAATCATAGCAGACAATTTGTTCTGTCAAAAAGGGTTTGTCTC
>VXAB01012941.1:111349-150452 GCA_013399175.1 Odontophorus gujanensis
GAAAGTGTTCCAGAGGAAGAATGCCGATGGATCAAATAAACAGCATCTTGATAAACAGAGCACTCTCTAAGAGTGCTAGCTGACTTGAAATGATGAGAGTTACCTGAATTACAATTTCTTTGCTAATGTAAAAAGTCCTGGAATAGATACTCCACTTAGATCACAATCAGGGTATATATCGTCCGTAAATGTTTATTTTGATTTGTGTAATAATATCAAATGGAAAGAAAAAGGTGAAATACTTCTAAGCTTTAGCCTATTGCAAAATTCAGTTGCCTTAGGATCTAAAAGTAAAAACGGGGATAAGTTTCTGGTCTAATGAATAGATAGCAACACAAAATTAAGTGAATGCTTCACATCACTGATCTTTCATTGTTATGGTGAATTAATCATAGAAAAAGGGTACAGAATGCTTTTAATGAGTATATGTTCAGCAGCTAGTCTCCCCCAGGGGACTTCTACTTCTGAAGTCAAATGCAACAACCTCTGGGCTCTAATTGATTTCTTTCTTGATCTTTGCAGAAATTGACGTGGAAATCTAGACAAGCTGATGTAGACACATGCAGAATGAAGGGAAAGCATAAGGTAGGCAATTGTCATTTCTTTTGCATCTGCCACTTCAGTTGCTTCACTACTATCTCAGTCTGCTGTCTGTGATGTGGAATGGATCATGCCATTCACTTCTCTGCCAGTAATTGCTTTTTCCATCAGCCTACTGAACACTTTAATTTGCAAAAATAGTTTACTTTTAATGCGATAAAGCATTACAACAGGAGGCTCAGCAACACCCTGAAAAGCTTAGAGCACTGGAGGTTTTGAACATAATGCCAAGTGTACTGTTTTTGGTTAACTTTGTCTCAAAAGCAAAGTGCTGTTGTCTACCCTCCAGCAGAGGCTTACAGAAAAGTTTATATGACATTTCAGTGTGCACAAAGGATTGTTTCTCACAGTAGTCTTCCTTTAGTTTAACATACAACTGACATACGTGAGATCAGAATTAGATGTCAGTTCTGAGTCATTATAGTGCTTCCCCTGCTAGTTATGGCTGCTTTATGCAACTACATTGCGACTGTCTTACAGCAGCATAGATGAGATTAGATTTTCAATCCTGATGAAAGCAGTGGTGTTCAAACAACATTCTAAGTGAATAGCAAAATCTGAGCTACAACATGAGTATCATATCCTTGGTTATTTGTAACCATTTTTAACCACCAGAAATAAATTGCATCTCACTCACTGTCAGTTAAACACAGTTGAAATAAAGCCCAGAATGTCACAGTAACTACCAGGCAATTTTGTTTTAGACTTGACAATGAAAGATCATACTGAGAAAATAAAACCAGACACCCAAGTAGAGTAGATTAAATACTTTCTATTGTTTTTCTTCAGGATGAATGTCATAATTTTATTAAGGTTCTCCTAAAAAGAAATGAGGACACATTATTCATCTGTGGAACAAATGCATTCAACCCCTCTTGCAGGAACTACAAGGTAAGTGATCTGTTAGTGAGATTTCATTTATGATCTTTCCTGCTGTTGGATTTATTGTGTCTATGCTGGCAACAGCATTAAGTGTGTGGTTCAGCACTACATCCTTCAACTCCATAGCCCATCTATTCAAATATTTCCCATTTTTTTAGGATTGCAGCAATCCTATGTCATACAACCCTCATCAGTGGATGACTTTGGAGTAGCTGTGAAATTAGTTCAGTTAGGCCTTGTTATCCAGGCTCTGCTTTTTCAGGCACTGCTATGTCCCACACGTTATTTATTATCCTTCAGGAAAAAGAAAATTCAGCTTCACTAGTGCTGCTTCTGACAAAACCATGGCAGAGAATTCTTATTCTCTTCAGTGCTGTCAAAGTGAAGAACAGTATAAAGACGTTAACAATGAGGAAAACAGCTTCCTGAGTGGTATTCACTGTGACTGCTGTTATTCCTTGGTTTTTCTGCAGTGCTGATTTACTTTGTTTAGCCACTGTATTGTCTATAGTCTAGGAAATGCACTTAAGAAGTTCAGCAGTCTTTTATTTCAGTCTCTGGAGGAAGAATCAGATTTATTCACATACGAGCTTGCGTCACACATCTGGTACAGATAGTTGCTGTTCCTGTAACCTCCATCTCTCTTCTTCCTCTCCCTGCATCTTTGTTTCTAGTGTGCAACTAGGTTACCTGGTTCAGTGTGATATTCAGTACTCCAGCACCGTTTTATGGTTTCATTGTGCATGCTCCAGATGCTTTTGATAGAAAGCTACCTTTTAACACTAACACAGATTTCCTTGGTTTAAATGGCTCTCCTGACCCCTCCTGCAGGTGTTTCATTCCCCACAACACATGACCCCTTTTGTCTTCCCTCACCTGTCACTGAGCTGCCTTGTGCCCAGGCAGTCAGAGAAAGTCACTTTGACCTCCCCAGACTTTTCCTCTATTACTGGGTTACAGAGAGATCACTAAATTTGTGCCTAACAGAAAACAGGGGTATCCTTCCACACTGCAAGGTGAAAGAGTAGACCAGCCTGCGGTACAAGGCACATTGTAGGGAAGGCTGCACAGAACCACATTTCCCCTCCTATCATCTGTAGTGCTTTTCTGACCTCAAGGAAGCGCAACTAATTCCCTTCACAATAGATTTGGACAGAAAGGGCACATGACAGAAAACGAATGCTGACAGATCATCCACCAGAGGACTTAGGTGCTGTAACATTCAACATAGAAGCTGGTGGGAATAGCTGATGCTGCCAGATGGGTTATTTTTCATGCTTTGTGAATCTGTACCACGTGTGGTTCACAATAGCGTGAGCTCCTCATGTTACTTGAGTATACTAGGGAGATGCTTATTCCCAGGATACTGCTGTATAAGAATCTTAAGCAGGTAAAAGCAGTGCCTTTCCCATAGAGCTTGCTAAATCCTCTTGAACTTACTGTAAAGTTGATCTGTGTATTTGTATAATTACCAGAGCTTGGGGTGAATTCGTCTCCCAGGAGTTACACTTAAGCCTCAGATTTTACAATTTCTGTGTAGATTAATTCTTGCCTGATGGTAAGAGGATTTCTCCATAACGCAGCCTAAACTGGTGCTTGGAGCGTGTCCTTCTGAGTATGAAGAGGCACTGCTTTTGTGACTAGACCAGAAGGATCTCCGGACTTTGGGGGGAAAAATGCACACACACATAATTGTCCTAGTGTTGTTTCTTCTGACTGCTATGGCTTGCAGTCTTTTGCTGTGTATAAAAGCGCTTCTGTTGGATCACTGTTGAGGATATATTTTGAATCCATTCCAGAGCCACAGACCACGTAGCCTGCTGCAGTTCAACAGGAAGCTTGTGTACAGATAAAATATTGACTGAAGACTTTTGTAAAATGTGTGTGAAAAGTACGAGTACGAGGCCTGAAAGAGTGCCTGATTTACTGGATGTGCAATTTTCATCCTGATTTTATTTAACTCTGTTGGTTTTTTTTTGCCACGTTCTTTGTTCATAGCCAGGAGGGCAGTTGCAGAAAGGCCTTTGCCCCCTGCCCAGAAACGAAGCTACCATTAGCCTGGTCCTGGGTAAGAAGTCTTGCTCCTATATCTGAGGAGCTCCCTTTTGTTTTTCAGATGGATACACTGGAGTTTCTGGGAGATGAGTTCAGCGGAATGGCCAGGTGCCCCTACGATGCAAAGCATGCCAACGTTGCATTGTTCGCGGGTAAAGAATGACTGAAATAACCTTTTATGCTTTCCTTCCTGCAGCCCAGGCTTGCCATTTAGTCCAAATGACAAAATAGAAGAGGGAGTGAATAATGACTTAAAATAAGGGCTGTAAGGAGATAACATGCACAGGAAGCTTTGCCTTGTCTGAGACTAGCTTCACTACCACAAACAGCATTGCTAGGAGCATCATTTTCTTGGTTCAATATTTCAGTGTTTCCTGGTGTCATAATAATACAATGCCAGACCAGTGTGAGACACCATTTCTGGCTGCATCCCACTTCTACGAAGGGCAAGGGCTAGGCTTACGTGAACTTTGATGAGGAAGAAGCAGGATATGCTGCTTAACAACTCGAACGTTAATTTAGCCTTCATGATAGAAGAAATAGTGCGATGGCTCCTTTCCTATGTGGAAAGAGAAGGTAATTTTTTTTTTAAATCAGAAGACGTCTTGTTGTTCTATTACCACCTGTAGTAAGCAAAGGACAGAAACTTGCTGGTAAATGATTAGGCTGCATGCAGCAGAATACTCTGATTCTGTTTTCTGTAATAGGTGAAATTGTGAGTGCATATTGGTGGTGTTAGTTTAAGCTGTTGATTGTGAAAAGGTGTTTTGGTGTTTCTCTTCATGTGCTTGTAGTTAAATTGCTTCTCTATTGAACTTGTATTAGTGTGAACCAGTCTGGTCTTCTCTTACATTTGGCTGTAAATTTAGATGATAAAGGTAGTACAAAAGCCACCCATGATAACGTCAGTCCTTTTCAGTAGGTGTACTGAAAGCAGGGCCTGAGTATTTACCCAGAATACTTCAGCAATTCCTCTCAAGGTGTAGAGGTACAAAACTTTGAATATAGTGCAGCCACTAAAGATCATGTGGCCAAAATGCTGCATCAGCTGCTGCAGGGTTTGAGCTGGAATGGTCTGCTTTATAAAGAACAGATTTTATAGCTGGTTGAAAAAAAATATATTTGCTCCCTGTGCAGTACATCAATGGGTCCTTTTGTTTTAAACCAATAATGGTCATAATGATGGTGATGCTATGTAATTTTTATTACGGTCAAAAAGTCATGTAACTAGAAATTTTGTGATTGTAGCAGGTGATTCATAACCCACAGAGAAAGAGGCACACCCTCTGAAAAAGATGCATCTCAGGTATTTCAGATTACTGTCCTTGGGGCAGTCTGAGTCACCTGTCAGATGTGCCTTGTTCACTACGTTGGCCAGAAAAGGCATTTATAACCAACTTAATGTAAACATTCACCTACATGCAGCTGAATGGGTAAGATGAGTCCCATGCTGCCACTGTATAAGTCCTCACATTATTTTAAAATAATGGTTTTTTTATGAAAATAATCGCAGCAGTTCTTGGGATGATTCAGTCTGAAAACGGTAGTGTCAAAATAAATTCTTATTGAATATACCCCGCAAGTCTCCTAGCTTCGTAAAATAAGTTTGATGGGGCAAACATACTGATCTCTGTGATAACTTTTCAGAGTGCAGTGAAATGCAGTTTCAGAGCAGTTTAGGGCACTAATCCAGCTCATCTGAGTCTGCTGGGAGCGCCTACAAGAATATGGCTCTTCTTGCAGCTTGTAGCTATTTTAGCTGTAATGTGTGAATTGTAATTAGTCACATGGTCTTCAGCAACTTGGCAGGAAAAAAAAAAAATGTGTGATTGTATTAACATGAGTTCAGACATCCATAGCTAAACAATTCAGCTTTTTATACGATTTTAAGTTGTTTTTTATATCTGCTTGTATTTTCTTTTTTTTTTTTCTTTCAAGTTCTGCTAATAAAAAAGAGCCTGTTTTTTAAATTATGATTGGAATTGCAGGGTTGAGAACAAGAAGAAAAGTCCTGCTAGTAAAAACCAGTCATAATTTTTAAATCCCAAGCTGAAATTAAACATTGTTGGTACAGTTAGAAGAACTTATTATCACAAGAGGCTCTTTGCACATGCAGTAAGCACCATCAAGGCCCCAGATAACCTCTGTTATTTTAGATGCATGCTGTTCTGATATTTTGTAGACACAACAGAGATTCAAGCTGCTGGCCTCATGCTGTGGCACTTGTGCTCCTACCAGGCACCATGGTCCCATGGTCTGCATTATAAGGGAAATCAGTTCCAAGTTATCATGACCTGTGTACAGTTCTGACCAGCAGTATGAATTTAAATTTCAGGCAGAGCTCATGCATTTACCTTCAGATAGTTTTGCACCTTTTGTTTGTTCTTGGGGTGCCAGTCTGTAGTCCCTTTCTTATCATTAGTCCTCCAGCATTCTTTAAGAGAGAGAAATGGATAAGTCATACTGAAATCTCTTAAACCACCATTTTAGAAGAGAAACACAGATAGGCAGTCCTCCTTCATCTCATCACATCCCTGTTTTGTCTTGGCTCCCTGCACGCTGTTGAATTTTTAACTAGTGATCTTTGGCCCAGAAGTACTCACAGGGAGAAAAACTCAAATAAGTGCCAGTTAGCTGGCAGTTCCCAAGACGTGTCTGGTTTTCTCTCCCGGTTAAAACTTAATTTTTGTTGAGGCCCCTCCATGCTTATTTTGCTCACATGCATAGGCGGAATTTTTGAGCATAGAGACATCTGAGGATAAATTGGGTGTGGCAGATTAGTATGACTTAGCTCAGCTGGTGAAGAGCTGCTTCATAATGTTCCTTCTCCCACAACATCCCTCCATTTAAAAGTATATGTTCAATCCCTCTTACCTATTTGGATTTTTTCCCTTCAGTGTTCTTAAAGGAGATTCTTATTTGATTAGTGAGCAAAAGTAATTACATTATTCCTGTCACTCCCCACCCTGTTTCTTCTTTCCTTCCTCCCCAGAGGGAAAGCTGTATTCTGCCACAGTGACCGACTTCCTTGCAATAGATGCAGTCATATACCGAAGCCTTGGGGAAAGTCCAACACTGCGGACAGTGAAACATGACTCCAAGTGGTTGAAAGGTAGAAAAACAAACAAAACAAGAGAAAGCTGCATCTCTGATGGCAGTCCTGGATTCCTGACAGACTCTGTCTTTTCATTTCAGCAGCGGTTTCTAGCAAAGTTCGAGCTAAACTGCATCTCTTACTTACACTGATCTATTTATCTCTTTTCCTCTTCTCCCCACCCCAAGCTACTGGACTTGACATAAACTGAGAGCGCAGTAGACCTGAATGTATTTCAAAGAGCTTTCCAAGCTGAAGTCATCAATTTACATCTGTTGGATGTGAAGGCTGGAATTTTCAGGGCTTAGTCTGTGTGCTCAGTCTGTGTCTGAAGCACTCCCTTCCCTGGCAGTATATTAGGTACCAGTCAGGGCTTCATGAAGGACAGAGAACTTGTCCTGCAACATTAAGATTTGTCAGTAAAAAATAAAATTATAGGAATATTGCACAAAGCCTTCATTTTATAGTTCCTAAGTACTGTGCAGCTGCCAGTAAATTAGGCAATGTGTGCTCTAAATGCCCTCATTGTTACAAACGGTGATGTTTAGCTTCACGTAGGCGTTATGAATAGTTAACATTTGGAGTGATTTTAACAGTGAGTAAAGCCATAGTATGAAGGCTTTTTCTGCATGCAGAAATGTTTTGCCAGGTGTTGACATTAGCAGTCCCACTTTGCTTGTTGCTGCAGACATGTATGAGCAGAAACACTAACATGGCTTGCTATTCCCTCTGTATACA
Organism: Odontophorus gujanensis; assembly: GCA_013399175.1. NCBI lineage: Eukaryota > Metazoa > Chordata > Aves > Galliformes > Odontophoridae > Odontophorus > Odontophorus gujanensis. The sequence continues at coordinate 118,719 of VXAB01012941.1, forward strand.
GCCTGCAGGCCATAAAGAGCTCTGTTTGAAGCCCCAGGCATGCTCTACATATTGCCTCTTTGGCTTTCTTTGTCCACCGTGCTGCACAGACGTGCAGTGGCAAGCACTCCACAGGCTTGCCAGGGTTTTCTTCAGGCTGTCCCCCAGTGTTGCTGCATCACAGGCAGGGGCTCCTCTCAGTTCTGAAAACTAGACAGGTTTGGCTCACATGGGGATTAAATTTTCACCACTTAGTGTGAATGCTTCTTTCTGCACACACAGTGCTTGCATGCAATATGCTGCACATGGAACGTCTTGTCTCTTTCCTAGAACCGTACTTTGTCCAGGCAGTGGACTACGGCAATTATATTTACTTCTTCTTCCGGGAAATAGCAGTGGAGTACAACAGCATGGGAAAGGTAAGGGCAAAAACATTGCCTCATATCACTTAGTGACATTCAGGAGGAGAAAAACGTATGCTATTCTTGGTCTGGTGCTATTAGGAATGACCTTGAAATGAAAATCGTAAATCATGATGACAAGGTCATCGTTTTGAGAAGTTTCATATCACTCAAGCCAAAAGGTGGGCTGGAGTGAAACATTCCACTGTCTTGAAAGGAAACAGTGGTGACTTACACTGGAATCTCTTTTCCCAGTCATAAAAAGCACAAAGCAAATGTAGTGCATTCAGTGTGCTAGACGGTTGTTTAAAATGGCTTCTAGAGGAAGGCAGTATTTACCTTTAAGAAATCTGAATTTGAATAATCAAGGGGAGAAATTTTGTGCTCTGCCATTCTTCAAAGAATAATTAAACACTGCATTTTTGTGAATTTCCCAATAGTTTTCTGACTAAGCAGTCAGAGAAACTGACCGAGGTCACAAAGGTGGAAGGCAGGAATAAAAGCCCAGCAAGATTTGCATAGTTTTAAAGTGCTGAAAATATGAGAGTCAGAGCGTGCAGTGTGGGTTGCAGGGACTGTGAATATAAAATGTACTATTGTTTGGGGAAAAAGAAAGCTAAGCAGTCTGTATGGAAATGAATTTTATTTGGGTTGAGAACAGATCTCTTGAAGGATTTATGGCTGTGTATTAAATGCCACAGCCTTATCATCTATAACACGCTGTTCCAAAGCTGAATTTTTCTCCGTATCCCATTGTCACAGATTATGGAAACACGGGATTAAATTAAGCACCTTGCAGTGTCATTTCAAGTGTTTTAAATGCAGAATTTCTATAGAGTCTTTGAGTTAAACATTTCATTTTCTCTAATACTTTTGCTATACTCCTTCCAGGTAGTTTTCCCAAGGGTGGCTCAGGTTTGCAAAAATGATATGGGAGGATCTCAGAGAGTGCTGGAAAAACAGTGGACTTCCTTCCTCAAGGCTCGTTTGAACTGTTCAGTTCCTGGTGATTCACATTTCTACTTCAACATACTGCAGGCAGTTACAGATGTTATCCATTTCAATGGCCGAGATGTTGTTTTAGCAACCTTCTCCACTCCATATAACAGGTAATAGGCACAGTAATCTTTTGTTTCCTTTACATTTCGCTTTTCACTGCAGTTTTTTCTTACTCTATAAAGATGCAAGAAGCGATTGCTCATACAATGTAATTATTATGTGCCAGGCGCTTACTGATAGTTTGAGTTTCATTTTAAAATACACTGGGATTTCTTGCTACATTTTATATCTGATAATTTAGAACAGCTTTCAAACATTTACTATCTGGACATGTTCCTTGGACATTTTCTTTACATGAGAATAATTCAGACCAGTCAGCAAGAAGTTTTGCAGAGTATAACTTTCAGAATGTTATTACAAAGAGAAAATAGAGTTTTCCTTTCTTGCAGAGAAAGGACTGAGTCTGTCCCATTTGCATCATCCTTCCCTGTGTTTCATGGATGTCAACTAACTCTTGTATTTTCTCCTGGGAAAGCCACAGACCTCAGTCTTGTTGCAGGCTGCAGAAGAAGATCTCCAGATCTGAACAAGGAGATCAGAGAGGTTGAATAGAGTTTCACAGTCTGTCAGTTCCTGCTTTGCCCATTTATTCTCAGAGGGATGTCTTGAACTCCTCACACTTAGCCAGCCACTCTTATGAGTTTTTAACCCTGGAGCTGCACCTATGATAGTTTTTTGTGAGCAAGAGGGAAAGAAGGAGCTCTGCTAAAAAAAGACTTCCTGACCACATCAGCATGTCTTCGTGCTGCAGAACCTACTCTCAGAAATCCTAATCTTGCTTAAGCACACCTGTAACACAGCAAACAGGTACCAGTAAGAGGAGTAATTCCTCAAGCACCTGTGTTTCATTGTACATGTGGTTTCCAAACGCATCAGTTGACATGTTAAGAATTTGTTGCTGTTATACATTACAAATTGTTTCTCCAGAAGTTATTAGAATAGTAACTGCATCTTAATTATTGAGGTCTCATTGAGAAGTTAGAAAAGTATTCATAGTCTAATTAAAAAGATATATTGCTTTTTCACAGGGTAATGCTTGAGCTGAAAGGGGAATTTTATTGCTGAAATTCATCTGGTTTTACTGCACACTTGCCACCTTTTGTCAAAGCCTGGCCTTAGTAAGATCGTCCACAGAGCTGAATTCAGATGAGAGTAAGCCCAGCCCCCTATTGTTTAATCACTACTTTTAACATCAAAACAATAGGAACTTCAGTGGAAAAATTAAGTCACCAGGGAATAATGACTTAAATTAAGACAATCTCTTTTTATGCAAAATGTCTTAATAAAAACAAGCAAATGTAGAATCATCAGCAGCAAATATGCTGTATCTTGAGATTATCTGTAAATTGAGATGTCTTTCTATTCTGCTAGTATTTCCTGAGGTGTGTGTCATGAATAATCCTTAACTTTGAACCCTGAATTTTAAAACCTAAGTACTTAGTTCTAAAATCAAGATCCTATTTATAAAAAAAAGTTTATATATATATATATATACATATATATATTATTTTTGCCAGGCATTGGAGGTGACAAGAAGGCATATAGCCTTGGGGACACCTCATAAATAGACGTACCTCTGACATGTACACCTCTCTCTCATTCCTCCTTCCATGAGGAAAAGCTTCAACACATGTCTTTCATCTCTGGAACAAAAACATCCTCCTGGAGTGAGATGGAGAAAATCTCTCAGTTCAATCTGATATCACCCAGGGTGGGAGCTGGTGATGGGTTGTAGTTAGTGCGTGAGAAATTGCTTGGCTGTGGCCCTCAGTCCTCGATCCACATTGTTTTGAGGCACAATGGACCTGCTAATTGCCATCCCCCATAAGAAAAGATTTTGCAGTCTTCTCAGTAATGATACCTCCTTCACTTTGGAATCATGTGTTGAAGACAGTTTTCTGCACATCTAGTTTTAGGGTTATTTTTGTCTTAATGCTTAATTCAGCAATATGCAAAACCTATCTGAAGTAGGAATTGGATGTGGTCCTGTTTGCTGCCAAGCACCTGACTGGCCTTAACATCAAAATACACGTGGCTGCCTCTCCTTAAAACTACTGCTGTGTACTATCACATTAATGTAAACGTTTGAAGTAAGTTTCCTTCCATATAAAAATCCAGCCTGTGGAGATCAAAATAAGACTACTATTGCTTCCCTGCTTGTTGTTTCCTTCAGAAATAAGCATTTCAGTATCTTTTGATACTCAAACAATTATTTTCTTATCAATTTACACACCCTTATAAGTTTAATTTTGTTCTCTGTAACAGTATTACAGTTCCTATATTTTCTCTTTGGTATGTAATAGCCTACGAGCTAAAAACAGGATTGAAAACCTCAGCCAGTTAAGTTCACACTATTTATCTGATAAAATCAAGCAGAGAAATCAGACATGAATACAGCACTTAATGTGTAAAAAGTGAAAGGTGCATACATGAATAATTCATGCTTCCAAGTGAGTGACCATGGGAAAATCCTAAGCTTTTCAGAAAGTGTGTAGGTAAGGTTGTAATTATGTTTAGACAATGCTACCATGCAGTTGCTTGCAAATTAACAACTTTATCATCTAAAAATACAATTGTATTTGCTTCTACAAGCTCTTTACACCTCACCGAGTGATTGAATTAAGCAAATTGCTGAGCATAGTTAACTTTTTTCCATTGGGAAAATTTGATGGAGATGAGGCTGTAAGAGGATGGAGTAATAACGTGCAAATGCAAATGGCATAGTGCAGTATGCTTGCAGTTTGATCAGCTCCAACTTCTGATCCATCTATAATGTATTTTTGAAGCATAACAGGGACTGTGATATTTCATACTCAGAAAATGTTGTGACTTAGAAGAACTTAAATTTCCAAATAATGGGCTCTAAATGATAGTAGCTGTTACTCTTCATGCATTACTAGTTGTACACAGAGTTTTCCAGATTCTGTTCCCTTTTCAAGATTATTGCAATTAATTTTCTCTGTAGAGGCTTTGAAACAAATTGTGCTGGCAGGAGCTGTCTGCTGATTGGTACATTTCAGTCTTTTCCATGGAGTTGGATTTTCCTGTCACTACTCAAAGGTTACAAAGTTCAGAATTGAGTAGCCTGTGACAGGAAGACTTCTATACAGCATGTTTTTCACTCAAGATTTTATGCATAACTGCAGAGTGAGTAACAATTTCTGGGAAATATCACTTTGCAGCATCCCTGGCTCTGCAGTCTGTGCCTATGACATGCTTGACATTGCCAGTGTATTCACTGGGAGATTCAAAGAACAAAAGTCTCCTGACTCCACATGGACACCGGTTCCTGATGAAAGAGTGCCCAAACCCAGGTATGCCTTATGTGTAGTAATATTTTTCTGCTGCTGTATGCAGTCTTTGAGAATCTGAACAGTCTTTTAAGGTACAGATATGAATGAAGATATATATTGTAGTACTGAAATATGAGTTAAATTGCATTTATGCAGAAGTGAGAATTTACTCATACAAACCAGATTTGCGTAATGTAAAGCAGACCAGATTTTGATCCACTTGGTCAGAATAAATGCCAGTTGAATAGAGTACAAGTTACCTGTTGCATATTGATTCAGTAATGAGTGCATCTCATAGCAAAGCCTGCACTAATTCTGGGGTTACATACAATTTTCTTGCCATAGAAGCTGCATCTGGGTTGGGAGAGCAGGAGTAGGAGGAGCAGCATTCCATTAGAATGGAGACTTGTTTTACCTCATTCCTCTTGAGTTGTTTTTCCCACTTCACTTCTCTCTGTTTGCACATAGATCCATTTTTACAGTCTTTTCATATTTTCTACATGTATCCATTTTGTTAGTTATTATTGACAGCCCTTTGTTAACCCATTTATTCCAGAGGCATTATGCTCTGAGAATATGAAGTAAAAGCAAATAGAGCAAATTCATTAATTTTAGCCTAGTGCTACCACTTTAATAAGTTTTGAATTATCTGCAATATCTTTTGTAACTTATAAAAAAAAAAAAAATCTAAAGCTCTGTGGTGGCAGCTAGGCTTCTACATGAGTCCAGATTTGGCCCACTGTGTTCTAGGATTTGCCAAGTATACTGTCCTATGCTGTGTTTGTTCTGAGGCTGTCAGTCAGGAGAGGAACCTGAAGTGCCTGAAAAATCTCATCAGTTCTGTGTCTATTTTCAGTCTGAATCCTAGAAAGGCCACTGCCTGGATTTTCTTCTTTTTGCCGTGTTTCACTGACTTAATGAGCTGCTTTGGTAGAGTAAGATGGCATGACAGTTCTAAGGTCTTTTAGTTGAAAATGATGGTCCTATATAGAATATTGGCAGGGAAGAGGGTAAAGGACAAGGAAAAATGTTCCTTAATGATAGTGGAAAGGAAGATGAGAAAGTTGCATTCTATGTTTGTGAGACAGTCCAATGGCATCCTAGCAGCTGAAGATGGGATAGTACTACTTCTTCTCAGTCAGTAGGAGATAATGTGAACTGAAGCAGTGAAGTGTTTAATACAATACTTGGCCATAAATCTGATAAATAAAATGATCATAACTTGTTACTCATGTTGAAATTCATGAGAGGCAAAAGATGACTTTGAAATAAGATCATTTTTATTTGGATATCTCAGGATGGTGTAGAAACATCAGTGCTCTTATTGATCCTAACATTTCTCAGAGACATACTGGAAAATTTCAGATGCCTTGCTTCCCTTTTTTGCTGAGGTGAAGAGGAGGATTTACTCAATTTTATGTTTACTCAACTAAGCCATTCTTGAGATTAAAATACAATTAATCCAATCATGTGATTAGGATTTAGGAATGAAACAAGCCTCTAGATTAGATATAGAGAAACTCTAGGCACTGTGGTGCCAGAAAGTGTAGGCTGCTCCCTAGAGAATTTCACCTATCAAATCAGAGTCTTTGCAAGGACCTAGTGATGACCTTGATTTATTCTCTATTGCTAATTCTATATGTAGTTACAAAACAATCAGAATATTTTGGACCTGGCGAGCACACAGACCTGTGCAGGACTAAAGCCACTGACCCAATTAGTCCCTTCCTACCTACATAACATTTAGTTACCTAGGGTTTGAATATTCATCTAAATCTGGGTGTTCAGGGTGGCATTACTCCATTGATATTAGTGTCTCTACCCATGAAGACTGAACTCTGCAGAATGTTTATACATGGATGATCCATCTTTTATCTTTTCATCTCACAGTGGTTCAAAGGCTGAGGAATCATAATGGTCCAAGACATTAGATCAAATGAAATGCTGGAGAAAATGTTCCACAAAATATTAATAATAGGCAAAGAATTAGGCTGATTCCAGTGTAGGATTGCCTGTTTAGTTAGCTCAAGGAGGAGGGAAGATTTTAGGAATGCAGTAAGTAGATTTGCATTTAAATTGTCCCAAAATGATTTATTAATGTCTCAGTGGAAGTCCTTCTTGTGCTATAAAACTTAAGTTTGCTTGTCCAGACTGACTTAAAGGATAAAACCAGTGTGCACATGGGTGCTTGCTGTGTTTTATTCAATAGTCCTCTTTCTATAAGACAGTTTTGAAAACAACATTCTTCCACCCATTTTATAAAAGTGATTTCCCTCTGTATGTAAGGACTAATTTTATTTCAGTAAAGAACAGTCAAGTAGGCAAGATGTGGATCATAAAACATCTATACCAGAGAACAGCATCGTCTAATACAAACATATAGTAGTTAGGCTCCATGTGAGTGGATAGACTAAAAATTACATGTTTCAAAACTCCTGCTAAAGAAATGTGCTTGTGCTTTTAGGCGGCAACATGAAAGTACCTTTTGAGCGCCAGTTAGAGCAGGGTTTGATTTTCCTGAGGGTCTTAACAAGCCCAATGTACTTCTCAGTTCTTCATTTAAACCCTTGCAGTGCTCTTCAGATTTCACTTAGGGTGTCATGACAGTTGTTACAGAAAGAAGATTTGCACTTTGTAAGTAAGTGTTCTGGCTTTACATTCTTGTTTTATTTAGACCTGGTTGTTGTGCTGGCTCTACATCATTAGAAAAATATGCAACCTCTAGTGAGTTCCCAGATGATACTCTGAACTTCATCAAAACACATCCACTGATGGATGAAGCTGTACCTTCCATTGTCAACCGACCTTGGTTCCTGAGAACAATGGTCAGGTAAGTACCTCCAAATTGATTCTTCCCCATTGCTGGCTGTCAGGTTGTGCTAATGATCATGCTTACAATACTCTCAAATTCTGCAGACATCCTTGGTATGCTGAGCATGACTCCAGGTAGGAAAGATGGTAGTGCTGAGCAGATGTTGTAGAACTCCCTGAGCAGCTTCCAAGATAGGAAAAAAACCACAATCCTTTCCAACTGTGCTGTGCTGAAACTGGATTGTGGAGGAAATGCAGTGCAGGGAAGGTTGACCTGCCTCTTGACTTATGGGTCTGTGTTTGAAACAGCCCTGTAAAAAACTTTGGGCAAGGATCAACAGATAGCCCAGGGATACATATACAGGATACAAACACGCCTGACAGGATATGTTCACAGGATATGAAGATGTCTGCTGTGATATATGCTGGTATGTTTTACTGTTTACAGAAGTGTACAGGGAAAACTAATCACATATCCTTTCTATTAGAAGAGAAAAATAATAAGGAGGAGATTTGGACAAAGACTCATAAATCAACAAACTTCAGATACTCCACACACTCCCTCTGAAAATATGTTCCCACTCTCATGTCATGCTATGATCACTAAACTACTTATCTACCCTTCAGTTGTAAATGAAATAATTTGAAAAAATTTGCCCTGTTTTCCTTTCTTGCTGTGTACGAGGGTGGAATTTTATATCAAGACTCTGGTACTGAAGTGGGGTTTACAGGGTTCTTTTGCAGTATTACACAGCTTCATTGCCATGCAATATTGCCATGCCTCATTTTAGTTATGTGTGTCTGGCCAAAGATGAGAGCAACATGCTCTGCAGAGTGCTTTCTTTGACCTCCAACACCAGGTAACAGTAGTGTCAGATCACCAGTACTCACTCTCAATAAATTCTGTGATCCCACTGTTTGATACCATTTTGGCACTAAAATTACTTAGTGGTTACTGTGTGATTATTTTTAGTCAAATAAAATGAAATTTAGTTTCTCAGCATTACACTAAGACAACTTTTCCTGAAATAAAGTTGAGTGCAGATCCATTATAGTTATTCCTCTTGTTAGTGTGGTTGAGCCTGAAATTACAAATAAAAATTACAAAAATCACATTGCTGGTTTTCTTTCCTTGCCTGTAGAAGTCATCAAGCTAGTACTTTTCTTTTGTTTGGAAGGGTAATTCCTAAATTGTCTCAGACTCTTTAACATTTCTTCAGCCTTCTGCTGGAGGTTTGCTGCTGCAGATATGTTGGCTGATATCTGGACATGCACACAAATGCACGGAAATTCCCTACCATTTGGGCAACCAAACTGGTACAGTCTGTATTAACTTACAGGGTTATTCAGCTAGAAAAAGTGCTTTAATATGTTATATGATCTCCCAAAGGCTATGACACATATACTTTAAGTGGAAAAAGTGATAAAATAAACAGCAATCTCATCCACGTGATGCAAAATGCTGTACTGTTGTTCTAGGTATCGCCTGACCAAAATTGCTGTTGACTCTGCTGCTGGGCCATATCAGAACTACACTGTGGTTTTCTTGGGATCAGAGAAGGGAATCATCCTGAAGTTCTTGGCACGGACAGGAAACAGTGGTTTCCTAAATGACAGCCTTTTCCTGGAGGAGATGAACATTTACAATCCTGAAAAGTGCGTAGCTGATTCTTTTTCCTTGTGTATGGGTGACTTTTGACACTTCTGATTTCCCGGAGAGCAAGTTATCCCATGAAAAGGGAAGTGGTTAGAGAAGCCAAGTTTTTTTTTTTGGTTTTTTTTTTTTAAGTAGTTTTAAATTGTTTGTAGGGATGTCTGTTTATCATCCTCTACATTGAAATAAAATATTTATTATCCAATATGCGTAGACAATAGCCTATCCTAATGCAGCATTTGACAAATAATTAAAAGAAATTCTGCAAAGGAAGATTAATTTTCTAATCCTATAAAATGTGTGATTCCTCTCCTAATAAGTCATCAACCAGCAAGCTAATCTCCAAGGGAAATTTCTTTCATTTTAGCCTTCCTTAAATAAGTCTAAAGGGACACTGAAGTGGGCCATAAGCATGCAGAACTTCCAGCTACTTTGAGTGCTGGAGAAAAATAAACATAAAAACTGAAGGGCTTTCAGAAAGCTTGTCTGGTGTGCAGTCTCTCTCCACCTGTCCTTCCCTTGTCCCACTCACTTTTATTACTTAGCTATATGTCTTTTTATTTGTGTTTTTAGCGGCTATTGTGTATTCTTTCACCTTGTCTTGTTCAGGTTTTGTTTCTGACAGTCTTTGTTTCCTTTTCAGATTGAGCAACCATTCGTTTTTCATCTGGTTTCCCAGCAGAACTCTTCTGTAACTGTTTCTCACTTTGTCAAATCAGGTGCAGTTACGACGGCATGGAAGACAAACGTATTGTGGCTATGCAGCTTGACAAACCCAGCAGTGCCCTTTATGTCGCTTTCTCCACCTGTGTCATTAAGGTTCCCCTGGGGCGATGTGAGCGTCATGGCAAATGCAAAAAGTACGTACTTTGGGCCAGCACTTGCCCTCTTGTCGGAAGCCTGTGTGCCAGGCACGAAAGCATTGGATAATGCTTCCTCTGCTCTTTTTTCTCAAGGGCCTGCATAGCATCCCGAGACCCCTACTGTGGCTGGGTGAAGGAGAGTGGGGCATGCACACAGCTGGTCCTTGGTGCTAAGTGAGTAATGACTCCTGCTGGACAAGTATGAGGCAGTGGCAGTGGCGCCAGGGAGACTTGGACTGAGCTGCTTGAAACATGGGGCTCTCAGGGAGAAAGAATGCGTGAAGTGTTTGTTCCTACCCAATTTGCATTCTCTGAAATTTCTCACAATTTTTTTTTGGTGTGAACTCTCAGCTGACTGGTGACTGCTGAAAGAAGAGGAAGAAGAAAATGAAAGAGCTGTACTAAAGCCCACGTGTTGTTGAAAAGAGGGAACTGGATGGCTATGTCTGGACCAGCCCACACTGGAGCCATCACAGCTGATTAAAGAGGCAATAGAATCCAAATTAGATTACTGAAGCAATTTGTCCACTGGAAACAAAACCAGTCCTTCTAATTTACTGTGCATTACTAAGAGGAATCACAGGGCACAGAAGGAGCTTAAAGTAGATTCAGAGAAGGGTTGGATCTCCCCTTGTTTAACAGTAGAATTTAATTATTTCATAATAATAGAAACTCTGTGAAGCTTTGTTTAAATATGATTACCTAAGTCTCCTTACAGGGAGCAGATCCATTTCAGGCATCCCATTCCTTGTCTACATCTGACACTCTGAGATGCAGCTTTACCTCAAGTGTAGTACAAACATCACACAACCACAATAGCCTCATAGCCAATCTAGCTTAAACCTACTTCTGTACTTTATTATATAATGGATGGGTTATCATTCCTTTGTTTATTCTATGATCTTAATTAGCTGTTTAAATTTCATTTGTTTTGTCTGTTGTAGATATTGTAGCTTTATCTGTCTGATTATACCTTATCACAAAAGTGGGAACTGGTCATTTTGTAGAATAACGTTAAAGTGCACTTGTGTGCATATAAGGGTGTCTTAGCGTTCTTGAAGCACTTCAGATTTTCTGCATTTGGCCATGACAAGTTTTAGTGGACTTACACACCTTACCATCAAAAGTGGCTCTTCTATTTATGAGAAGTTTCATCTGACGATGAGAAAAAACTTCTCAGTAAGGGTGACAGAGCACTGGAAAAGGCTGCCCAGAGAGGTTATGGAGTCTTCTTCTCTGGAGATATTCAAAAACTTACCTGGACACTTTCCTCTTTAAGCTCCTCTAACGATCCTCCTTTAGTATGGGGTTGGACTAAATGATCTTCAGAGGTCCCTTCCAGCCTCTGCAACTCTGTGATTCTGTGAGACAAAGGCAGTGTAGCTCTCAGTGGTACAGTCCACAGGTAGGCAAGAAAAGTCACTCTCTACCCAAGGCATAGCACTTAGGAAGAAGATGCAGATCAACTTTCAGATGTCTGATGAACTTCTGAATTATCCAACAGGATAACAGCTGCCCTCCTGGAGTAGGTGACAGTTGAGTAGAAGTTTTAAGAACACAGCACTAGGAATTGGGTGTATGCAAGGATAATTATACCACAACAGCAGGTTCCTAACTGATGTAGATAAAAGCTTGTACTGGAGGTTTTTCAAGGCTCTTGTCACTCCTCTTTTACCATACTGGGAACTTGGAAGAGCAGCTTCACAAAATTTCTGGCACACGTTATAAGCCTAAGTTGGGCATGCCAGCTAGGAAAACCTGTACATATTTATAAGTCAAGGCCCTTTGATTCAGTGTAATTCACTTCATGTTCTGGACCTTATGACTTGCAACCTTGTCCAATGCAGTACTTAATTTTGAAAATGCAGGTTGTGTTTCCCCAGCATGGCACCTAGCCCATAAGTTAGCTTCCTTCTTCTGTCAAAGTATTGGTGCACTTTGACTGCTCTATGAACAAGTCAAGGTAGGACCATAATTGTTCCTTACAATGTAACTTATTTATTTTTTTAATAATTAACAATTTAAAAAGATATGAATATTTTCTCCCTTGACAATGAGATACACAGTGGGTTTTCAAAGAAGAAAAAGACATAATTGGAAGGCAAGGAATCACTTTCCAATGGCAAATAATTTGAAGGTCTATGTTTCAGTTTTTTAGGTTTTGTGGGAAAGTTTCAAAGAAGTGTCTTTATTTCCGATGCAGATGCGATATTTTTTTCTGGTAGTGTCCATGACTGTTGTTACTCATGCTGTTATGCTTCTTTCTATTATTTAGGCTGGCGTTTGAACAAGACATAGAACATGGCAATACAGATGGCCTGGGTGACTGCCAAAGTAAGCAAAGCTTTTTCCTTCTTTTTACTATGTGTAACAGCGTCTTTCTGAATGCCGTAAAATCACTGCTGCCTGTTGGACATTGGACATTCTTCTGTAGCAATGTGAGCTACAACAGGTACAGCAACTTGAAGCAAGTTGAAGGTGCTGGCTCAGAAGTGAAACTGTTGTTCAGATGTATTTAAGTAGCTCAATTGGTGTCATTTATCCAAATACTGGACTTCATATAATGAGAAGACTTCAGTTCTAGAGGATTTTGATCATAGCAGTGAAATAATGAATTCTGTGTTCACTGTCTTTATCAGTCATGGTGGTTGGGTTGTTTATATAGATGTGAAGAAGCAGCTTGGTTTCTTAGTGTAGACTGTGACTTGAATTACACTCCCATGCAGATCAGGGAGATGATGAAATATATCTTCAGCTTTGGTTGTGAATCAGTAAGCAGGAGTTGCTGAGTTTGTGAATATTAGTGAATTTTACACACATGCTGGAAAACATTGCAGTGTTAAGAGTCAAGCACCACTGTTCTTGCCTAACAACTTTTAATGATAAATCTTACATACTGACAGCATGAGCTGGAAGCTTAAACATTTACATTTTGCACTGAGGTGCTTAAAAGTACCCAACAAAGAACCCATCCTTGTTCAAGCCTCACTTATTATTGTGATAATTATGCTTGTGGGAGTACAAGAATTTCAGCTTCTGTATGCTTCTGCCTCAGCTACACCTCCCTCTGCCTGTCCTCTAAGCTTGGGTCTCTTACACCATCTCTTACGTTTTTTGAAGGAGGTATACACACAGTCAATTCTGTGCTCCCTGTAAAATGGGATAGCACCAAAAGTAGGTCATTTCCCAGCTGATACAACTTAGCCCTTTTCAACTATCAACTTATTTTTGCTCTTCTTGGACAAATAGGTTAGACAGGAGTGGACTCCATTGGATATCAGCTACACATAAAAGGGTAGGAAGTGATTCAGAAACAGAAAGTTGTGCTCATGGAGAAAGATACCTGTGCAGCTAGCAATACAACCAGTACCTTTCTTAAATACCTTTTCAGCTCTGAATGGTGCATTGAACCTTGACACTGCACAGGGGTAGATGTTAAGCTGGCTGGTCTTATTACTTCATGTGATCTTGGATCATGTGAGTTTTGTCCTCATCATCTTGTGGTACTGGCTGCACCACTTATTGTGGCTTACATTGGAATAGGACTTGATCTTGCAAAGACAAACAAACAAACAAACAAAACATGCCAGGAAGCTGGTCTTCCTATTTGGTATTTCCTGTGTGGGTCTGGCCATGAATACTTCTAAATTCAGACCTGTTTTCAGGTATTTCTGAATATTCATTTTGCACAGGTCCTTAGGATAATGATCACATACATACAGATATCAGCTGAAGCATAAAAGGTTGCTAGCAGCAAAGTACTAAAAAGGAAAAGTGAGACAGAAATAATGATTTTTCCCCTGTTATTTGTCTTTCAGATTCCTTCGTAGCCCTGAATGGTAAGAAAGTTCAGTTTTACTATTTACTGACAGCAAATCTATTTTGGAGGAATCACTTTTTACTTAACGTTTAAGTATTTTCATATTTTTTGTCTTATTTAATGTTTTTTTTTCCCAATTTATTTTGTTTATAGACATTTCAACTGCTTCTCCCGATCATGAAATGTCTTACAACACAGTGTATGGTCAGTTTATGGGTGTTTTTTAAAAAGTCTCTCTAGATCCTTGTGTTAACTAGTAGTTCCTCTAGTCAAAGAGTCATTAACCTATTCTTATTTGTTTTGTCTTGCCTTTGAGGGCCTAATTCACTAATCACAAGTGGAAATAAGTAACGCCTCTTGATTCACATTCCCTTTCCTAGACCCCTCTCAGAAGTGTTTAAGATGGTTTATTGTAATGGCACTCCAGCAGACACGATTAAGAGCATGCTTCATCTGAACACTCAAAGGAAGACTTGGATTCAGTGATGCATCTTATCTGTTCCCTGGGAAAAACAAGATAGCTCACATCCCATTCATGAGGCATCCAGGCTGATACCATGGCTGCTCCAGCAGCTAGTCAACAATAGCTTTGGGAAAGGATCAGAACTGTCCCTGGGTGATAGAAAGACCAGTCTTAAGAAAAATTAACCATTACCCATGTCAGTTGAGATTGGGTTACACCCTGAATTGTAAGAGTTTCAGTCACTTCTGCAGTGAATCATTTATGTCATCCATGCTTGCTGTATCAATACTCACATGGTGCCTGGTCTGTAGAAAAGAGGAATTTACACAGCAAATCAGGTGATTAAAGCTGAAAATAAGCATTTCTGCTAGCCTAGAGTAGCAATTTCCCTCCAGGCAGCTCTTAATCTGCACTTGAAGTGCTTTGCACCACTTTGTTCTTTGTTTGGAAGTGGATTACACTGGCACTGGGAGTGCAAAGTGTTTTCTGGAGGAATTATTGCAGAGTAAATTATGACTACAAATTCAAACCTAGATTTATATTGGGATAGTTTCTCCATATAAACAGCCTGAAAAAATGACTAGTGCTCAGAAGCTGAGAGGATGTATGATGTTGTTCGCGATGAAGACAATGGTGAATTTCCACGTGGGATGAGAACTTACTTGTGAAATTACTTCCAGGCTATGCACCACTAAAAAGTTCATCAGAGCTTGGGCAAAATAACTATATGTTTGGCTGAATGTACCTAGAGGTAGACTAGTTTGAAGTTGTGATGATGCGCATTAGATTGATCCCTTCACCTCATGCCTGCAAAATATGTAGGTACAAACAGAACCAATGCTAAAACAGCACAGCGGAATGTAAATAACTGGAGGTACCTCAGTACTGTTCAACGCTTAAAGAAATAACCAAAATTTCCCATGTTGTTTTTAATCAGGAAATGGAAAATGTGCAGGTGAAATTTGTTTGCAAGTATGATAATGAAAACCAGTGAGGGAAATATACAGTAGCAAAGGCAAGCAATTCCATTCATAATGCATGGAAGACCATTGGTTTCATCTGCATATACAGCTTGCAGTTGAAATTACTGTACAACCAATGCACAGATCAGTAATTAATGAATAAGTAGTAATAATAAAATCCATACTGCTGAATCTAATGAAAAAGAAAATGGCCTTGAGTCCATTGCTAATATACCAGAAGTGTCTTAGGATTTTTACTACTGTGTTTGTAGACTGCACAGTTACAGCTGTAGGCTGTGAACCTGTATCTCATCCACTACCACATTAGTACAGACTATATCCGAAGCTGATATTTTAATGACTGAGGAAGCACCAAAAAATGGTTCAAATGAGTGGCAAAGTGAAAAAAAAAGCTGCAGTTCTGGGGAATATAGGTTACAAAAGGAGTCTGGTCTACTGTCCTTGAATGTCAAGCCCAATGATGGATTTCATGAATGAATCCAGTTCTTAAAATAGGATCCCACTGCCAAATGCAAGCGAAAAATGCTGAACCAACATGTACATTGACTCCCATTCATGCAGTCATTCACAGATGATTTTGTTGACTCTTCACAGGTAGGTCCTGATACATGGTCACTGGGCATGACAGCTGTTCTTTTTATGGATTCAGCTGAAATACTTCTGTTCTTGCAGTCAGTCTTTCTTTTCACCTATCAGGACAAAATACAAAAAGTGCTAGTTGCTTCTGTTGATCTTCCTCATGGGGACTGTAAAGAATTTCAGCTCTAGACAGTTAACGAGTCTTGGTAAACACGCTCACATTTGCTAATTTTTCTTAAGGAAACTAATATTTTATACATGCTGCATTGTACTGTTAAATACGTAACTAAATGGTATTTCAGATTAAACCTCAGAATCATGATATACCAGGATGCCAATCAAGTGAATGCTTACTGTGCTTTTGCTCGGTTAAATATATCCAAAGGCATCTGAAACTCCAGGTGCAAAATAAGTCTTACAGGTTGATTACCCCTTTCAGCTGATTTATACCACTGTAAGTCATCACACTTTGGTGAACTTCTTGACTATCTGTGGCAGTATAACTGAAAGGAGAATTGAACCCTTTACTGCTGTATTCCTGAGGTTAGTCTCGTCCTGAATTTGGCAGATGGGATCCATTTTCTAGGGCAGTCTCCCATGGTCAGTTGTAAACAAGTAACAAAGTGCATAGTCCACTCAGGTGACTGTTCAAGTATATCCTTTTGACATCCAAGGGGAGGACAGCAGGCTGAAGGTCTGCTGCAGAAGGCTAGAGAAGAATGATGAAAGAGACACATGTTTAAACAAAGAGATTAGCCTAGATTCTTTTGTAAAATTGTAAGCAGCTTCAATTATCTTTGGAAACATCAATTCTTAGTGAATTGGGCCCTTATCTTACCCCCTAGCCATATCCCTTTCTCCCTTTGTAGTATTGATTTAGCCTTTCCCACTAATTGTCTAATTAGGTTGCTATAGCTGTTAATATGATAGTGTGTGGACAACTTAACCTCTGAGATCCTAATGACTTGTGCATAGTAGAGTAACTATCAAATGCATATTCAATCCCTGTCTTTGTTTTAAAGCTGAAAAAATCTCTTTATATTTTATCAAGTGCATTTCCAAACAAGCTGTAGTTACAGAAGCACAGTCCTTTTGGATCATTGTCTATGCCTGTATACCCTAGGTGCTTTTACTCTGGTTCTCTTACTCTGGTTACAGCACTCCAAATGAAGAGTTTTTGCAAACAGTGTTAGCAACCTAAACCAGATTTTTTTTTTTGAAATGTTTCTATTTTGAATTTTGTATATTTTCTCTAAACAAAGAAGTTTGAAAAGGACTGTCTCTGCAGTTTTCAGATGGACTGTTTTAAAACAAAGGCAGGACTGTGTTTTTTAGATAACTAGATATATGAAAGTCTAGCCAATACTAACATAGAGGTACTAGCCATAGAGGTCCTGGCCATAGAGGAAAAGCCTCTTAAAATTGTAGGAAAACCAGTTTACGTAGAGTGTTAAAAATGGTGTGATGGGAAAAAAAAAATCCATTCAGTGCAGCAAACTATACAGTACACTGTAAAGGTTTAGTAATGACTGTAAGTGGAAGGGCCAGCAGTAGGTTGCCTACCTCTTCAGTCTTCTCTCTGTTTACAAGAGAAACTTAACTATCTAATATATCTGTGGTGCCGCTAGGTTCAGAGGTGAAATTCACCCGGTGGGACTGACTGTTCAGCTGCTAATGAGACTCAGTGATATTGCCTATAGTCTCTGGCATGGTAGCACTTCCCAGTAGTAAATGTTTGCAGAATGCAGATCTTACGCTGGTGAGGAAAGTTGTTAAGCTTAATCTACTCCTTCCCTTCTTCTACAGATGAAAAAAGTTTATCTAGATTACACCTGGGGGATTGTTTCTCAGTGTGTACTATACTCGCACATTAGTAACAGAGCAAAGACACTGATTTCTCTGCTTGTGTGAAACCCTCCTCTACCTAACTGCCATCTGGCACACATTAGTGTCTTAACAAAGCCTAAGCTTTCCATTACTTAGAAATTCTCCGTGTATTTGCAGCATATGCTTGAGGATTTTTATTTTATTTTCAGAAAATGTGTCCCTTGGGCATGTATTTCTTCTAGATTACTGTATTAAGAAATGTTTTTATTTAACCCTACTTATAGCTTTTTCTTTAAATTGACCCTGCAGACACATCTAAAATGGGCATATAAATGTGTATCAAAGACAGGTATAAAATATTATTGCTACTTGGCAGGATTTTCTTCTACCTCTATATTCAGCTTTGATTAATTGCTTTCTTATGTTGGGTGCAGCATATTTGTAGGCTGACCAAATATTGTTCACATTATTGTGGTCATTTAACGGGGTATTAATTTGGAGACGTGGCTTAGTCCTTAGGAAAAAGAAGACAGTGAAATCTCATAACCATTTTCTGGCCTGTTCTCCATCCCATTGTTCCTTTTCTTTCTTGGGAATGAGTACAGGAACTGACAAGCGTGAAATGGTGCAGAAGTGAAAACTTTCATGCTCCAGCGTTTTCTTGCTTCAAAGGGGCACGTGTTTTCAGCCCATGGGGCCTCTACCTGTTCTCTTGGAAACAGGCAACCATGTAGATGTTTGGTGAAGCAAGCAAAAAGTTTGGATCAGAGTTCATCATCCATCTAGCTGTGTTTCCAGTGTTTCTGGCCTTACTGTGGCTTATAGAAACCTTTTAAAAGAGGGTAATATTTGGGCTCTCTTTCCTGTTTAAGCAACATTAAAAGCTCTGTTTTCAACAAAATATGGCCTCTAATTTGCTGTTAAAGAAAGACAGCTAGAGAGACCACACTTCCTACCACAAGAGATAACAAATAATACAGTTCCCTTGTCAGCATAAGCCTTCAGACTGAGGTCCAATGCTCAATTAATCGTGTTTATGATTAGCTATAACATATGAAGGTGAGCTCCATGGTGAGAATGCTGAACCTGACCAATTTTCCCTGCAAAGCATATTAGTTAGAGGAGTTTGTTCTGTCCATGTGCTGTTTGAAGTGTTCTGCAGCAAATCAGAAGTGCTCCTCAAAAATATGCAGAGGAGCCATAGGTATTTCTTGACTTCCAAAATCATTAATATTCACCAGGACTTATTTTAAACCACAGTAGCATCTTAATGGAAGCCAGAGATTTTTTTGTATTTTTTTTTTTTGCTGATGTAATCAACATTTTAGCCTCACAAAATATTAAAAGGACTAGATAAAATGAAGTACATGCGTGTAACAAAAAGCTTGGACACACTGGTAGCCAAGATTTCTATTTCTGATGGGTAGAGGGGAATTGGGAACCTTAGATTCATTAGCTTTCTGTGCATATGGCTCTGACAGCATGGGCCAGCATTGTCAAAGCACTGATAGAGAAGCTACCTGTAGCAGCCTTTTCGAGGTACAGCATGCTAAAGCTTTATGTGTGTCCATAGTGACGCATTAAAAATGACAGTGAAGCACAATCTCCTCACATCCAGCTCTATAAATTCAGCTCCAAATCTGGGCTCCTGGTATAGCTATATTTCTTTCCCAGTGAATCTCAAATGGTTTTTCTGAGAAGAGTAATAATCTGGGGAAGGACTGGGGAAGAGTCCTTGCTAGAACAGTCAGTAGTCTGGTGGGTGGCCTTCTCCCCATAAGGACTGAGATCTAAGTTAGGTTGGTAAGACATTAAAAGGGAGGCAGGAGAATGGAGGACTAGTGTTAGTCTGTCCTGTGTTATCTAAAGAGACAACATTATCTGCCTTTTTGTCTGAATGATCTGATTCTACTCTTTCAGGAAAGCAGGTAAAGGAAAATGGAGTTGTTCCACATCAAGGACAGGAGCACTTTGAGTCCTGCTGAAAATAAAACATTTTGGTGCACATAGGGAAAGGGAACTCTCAGAAGCAAGTGATGTTAAAGTCAAAATGTGGTGTGAAGGGAGTTTCAGTGCCCCCTTTCCCAGGAGCCAAGGAGCAGAGAAGCCACTGAAACTTCCTGGTTGGAGCCAGCATTCAGAGACCATAAATTCAAGCACACTGCATTTTGGGTTCTGACCTACTTCTAAGGATCAGGTTTACAAAGATGCAAATATATTTATGCATCAGCCAAATGAGTGTTAAAATTGTTTGGTGCTTCCAACAGTATGTCTTGTTAGTGTGCTGTTTGTGAGGGTGTGTTCAACCAGCGAGGAGCTCCTCGGCCATTTTCAGCTGTAGGAATGTCTAGAGCAGCTGTGAAACTTAGTATCCCTGGACTGTAATCCTCTCTTGAGGTCCGGAGGTGTGTGCTGATCTCCAGCAGCCTATATGACAAATGCAAATCAGATCGCATCCTAAATTTTCTTCAGAATAAGCATGCAGGTATTCAAAGGAGCCCACAGCAAGTGACATGCTTCTGTCCTAACAGGTCTACCAACCAAGTGATATGCAGACACTAAGGTAGTTATAGGTTCTTGGCCAGTTTTACATAGCAAGGCCTTTTCTTTATTGTTAATTTGAGCAGAAATAATGTGTGGCTACATGCTAGCAGTCCTTATCTCAAAGCTGTTGTACAACATCAGCTCATACAAGACCAGTGGCGATGGTGCAAGTGGGCATGTACCCAGCACATCTTCCATCCCCACCCAGAGTATGATGCCCTAGCACCAGTGTGCTGCTTCTAGGCAGCCTCTCATTCCCTTAGGGTCATGAGGGAGCTGACATCTGTATTGTAACTCTTATGGAATTCCTCTCTAGTTTGGGCCGTGCTAGAAGTTGTTCCATTTTAATGCTTAAGTTGTCTTTGAAATTGCTTTTCAACCTAAGCCAGTACCAGGCAGTGTGTACTTACACTTTGGCATTGTTCAGGTTCACGTGCAGAATCCAAACAAAGAATGTTTGACTAAAACAAAGCATCCTCATGATACTCTTCATACCTTTAACACTGCTGGGCAAAAACACAACCATGAGCTAGCTACAGTCAACTGAATATGCACAGTCATTGACTTTGTCAGACTGGGCACTATGGAAGGTCCAAATTCCGTGCTTCCTTGGGCAGTGCTTTGCAAGGCCTTTGGAGCTTTGCTCAGCCTAAGAGATTCACACGTGAAGAAGAGCAAAGTATGTGCTCCTGAACATAAGGTGGCATGACTAATGAGACTTGTCTTCCCTACCTGTATTTATAATGTAACCAGGACATTCCAGTTCACTAGTTCCAAGCACCACCTCTTCCGACTCTTGGGCTCGACAGGGTTATGATGCTAGGGGACGCATGCTGGATTGGAAGGATCCGCTTGGTTCATCCGAAAATACAGATCCATATGTGGCAGTTTCATCCCATAATCATCAAGACAAGAAGGGTAAGGCCTTGGAAATGACTTCCTGTGGTGAGGAGGGAGGGGGGGAGGACTGAAGTGTAAGTGCTTCCAGCTGGCTCTGAGCAACATGTAATAAAAACTCCTGTGCTATAATTAAAAGCTTCTCGTAAAGTCTGAAACTAAACAACCAATCTCAAACTCAGTCCTTGATAATTCACTGCCTGAGGAAACCACACAAAACAAATAGAAATGTGTGCTTTTGCTGTGTGCATTGTGCCTGTGTATGGGAAACAATGGGGACCTAGCTCTCTTTAAATTTGATCTTCCCTATTGCCTCTGAAAGGGAGATGCACAGTTTTCCATTGTTCTTAAGAGTGTACTTTCATACTGCCTTTTTGCCTGAATTTCTGGGGAAGCACAGCAGGTCTTATCTAATTTCACATTATTTCCACGTCTCTCTGGCTGTCAGAGGTACTGAAGCTCCAAGGTCTGTGCCAGTTTAGCTGGTGGAGTTCAGGTGATAGACATTTGTCATGTCGTCCCACTGTCGTCAGTGGAAACTGACCATGAAGCACCTTTGAGATCAACAATAGTGTTTTTCAAAAGATACTTAGATGATTGCTGGTGGAGAGCATTTCTCAGTTGTTTTTTTAAAGCCCAAAAAGATGCTTTTATGTAGGTGCTCTTATTCCATGTTTAGCCCTGTGCTGAAGCACCCTTCTTCCTGAGACAAGGGGCAGCCCTGTCATTTGGCCTTTAGTCCCACTTTGCTGTGCATACAAAGAATTAGGCAGAGCCTCAGCTTGCCCCTTGAAACTGCTTAGTGAAGGAGAAGCTTTTCTCCTGAGTGAGTGTGGTGGTGCCTCGTAATTCTGTCATGGCCCTCCATAATTCTTTCTGCTGATTTCTATTCCTATCTGAATGAGGTTAAAATGGTGCCTTTGTAAATGGGGGGCTTAGGTTCAAATATCTCCTCTACCTGGAGAGATTTGAGTCTTTGTTATTCTTCTCCAGGGTGTTCTTAGATCTCTTCTTTCAATTTCATCTCTGCTGAAGATGTTTCACTCTGTATGGTCTAATTAAGTACTCAATCGACCAGAAGGAGGGTGGGTATAAGCAAAACTCACTTGCTGTGTGGTTAGGGCACTCACAGGGAGCAGGAGCACACATAAGCTTCAGGCCTTTCTACTATGAATACTTTATAAAAAACACTTAAAATATTAATTGAAATGTGGATTCCAGTCTCTATTGTTCATGCATTTTACATGAAAAACTCATTAGATGAGAGCATCAGCTGTTCCTGGAGAGGCTACTAGCATGCCAGACCTACTGCTTTGAATTGTCAGCCCAGACTACTAGGTTACTAAATCATATTCCTTCCCATCTGTCTGACCCACTGAGTCTTGAGTTCTCTGTGTTCACTGCAGAAACTTTCATCAGGGGGTAATGAGCGCGTTAACATTGGAAAACAGTTTTCAGCAGAGCTGCGGGAACAGCTGGTGGTGGTCTGGACTGTGAACTCAAAGCCTGGCATTCACAGCAGCCCAAAAACACAGTGTCTTCCACAGTTCTGGGATATTCTGGATTTCTCATACAACTCCTCACAGAGCCTTTGCAGCTCCTGGCCACAGGGGCATTGAGCATCACCTGGCTGACCCAGCAGAGACAAAGCCTGAAGCAGTTTTCCAGCTGAGGGGACTGGAAATTAGGCAGAAGATGCAGCAAATTTTCCTGGGATGCAATGGTGACCATTAATCTAGGGGCCATGGTGTTTAGGCTTGATGGCAGGAAATGGAACACAAAGATCTGAATTCCCTCAGGCAGAAGATATGAACCTGTGTCCCAGCTTCCAGCAATTTGCTTTTCCTGCAAATAAAAAATAAAAATAAAAAAGGGAGAAACTACCATTTACTCTTTTTTCCTTCAGCTCAGATTTAGAAAATCCCTTCCCATATATATATATATTTTTTTCTGAGCTTGATGCTTTAGATATTCTGAGAGATTCATTGCAAAGCTTAAAGAGAAAAGAAATTAATTTTTGAACCCAATCAAGCTTACATGTAAGGTAAGCACAGGGCTCCTCTACACCCTGTGGAGACTGCAGAGCCTCCGCAAAAGTAATGCAGCTACCATTGCTCCAATTCAAAACAGTCATATAAGGGAGGAGCATCTGTGGGTGTTGAAGATAAAAGGTCAGATTCCAAATTCTTATTTAAGTTCAGTTTGAGATACTGTCCTCATTTCTTTGAATCTGAGCCCTGTTCTTCATCCTTAGCTTTTCAGCTGCAGAAGGACAGTTTAGAAAAAGTTATTTCTGGGTGTCAGTCATGTAGAAGAGAGAGGGCAGATAAACCTGTATGTCCTTTTAGAGATGGCAATGTGATTTACCTCCCTCTCCATTCGGTTCAAGCAGTAAATCAGTGATAATGCTGACAGCCAAGGAAATAATGTTCGTTCTTTTCTTTTTTCTCTGGTCTCAGTAACACCTGGTATTTGAACTGCTTGAAGTGAGAGGATATTTCTTAGAAAACAGTGTTCCCTCTTATGAAAGTAAGTGGTGTTTTTCTCCTCCTCCCTGAGGAGATGTCGTTAAGCAGACCTGATGAGGAAAGGAGAGAAGGATCCTTGCACCCAGCTCTTCTGCTGGCGTCAGTCAGGGGTTCTAGGTCAGAAACCAGTGATAGTGGAAGACATGGCCCCTTACGTACCCAGATGAATGCAGAGATGTGTATGCACTTTAATGCCACTATTTGTTATGTGTGGATTTTCACTTTACAAATCTTATGCAAAGCAGTGCCTAGTAGTTAGAAAGCTGTCTCTTAAAAGCATCTTGTATGCCAGCAGCAGCTTTCAGAGGAGCATACAGTGAAAATATTAATAAAAGTACAACTGTTGCATTTGAGAACTATTTGCTTCAATTCACTGACTGATGACTAGAATTCAATAGCTCCCTCCTCAGGGAGTGATGGTTACCAAAGTGCCCTATTAGCACTTGACAGGGTCATTTAAATACCGTGCGTTCATTAGAGCCTAATTATTAAAACTGACAAAGCTGGAAGCAGTCTACACACAATCAAAACAATGGCGGCAGAGGTGACCGCATGGTTGTTTGCCATTACCATCTACTTGTGTGTTGTCACTCCTTGCCTTGCCCAGCCAAAGCTGGCTGGCTCTAAAACTGCTACTGATTTGTTGTTTCAAAAGGGCAAAGGAAAGAGTTCTTGCACAAAATTAAATCAGAAAATGTTAAGCTTACTATTCTTTTATCAAGGTTTTACTTTCACTTTTTCTGTGTTTTATTTTTGCACATTCACAGAATTATTTTATTTTTTTCTTTTTAACATTTTCTCTTCTTTTTGCAAGGTGCTCTGTGGTGTTCTTCATTAGTTGTGTCTAATCCTTTGGACAGTGTTTGTTTTCTTTTCTTGTACATATAATTTTTACCAACTGTACTAATAGTACAAAATTCACTTGCTGCTTTTTCTTTCTATAACACGGGTGCTTTGATGATGTCACATCCATCCATATGCTTCACTTTTAATTCAGTGCAGGCATCTTGGGGAATATCTGTGGGGGTGTAAGGAGGGGTTCTTTAAAAAGGAGTTCTTTAAAAGCTTTGACTCATGGGAATGTGACATTTGTGTGCCACAGCTTTAGTAGCTAAATATACTCTGGGATTGTTGTTTCTGAGCTACCTCACATTTCTTGCTAAGATGGAAATGTGTAGTGCAACCCATAGAGTGGGAATGATCCATTGCTATCCCACTGGCATTTTCATTGTGGCCATTAAGAAATCTGCTTTTCTTATTGCAAACAAATAAACAAAAAAAATCAGCTCTGATTGGGCAGACTGCACCCTTTTCTCCATCTCCTTCACAGAAAAACAAAACAAAACAACCTATGTTCTAGAGTATGTTTATGTTCTGTTTACTTTCTTGCTGTGTTTCAATCTTGATTTAACTGCTTCAGTCTTGATTTAATTGTGTTTCTCACCTTTGTCGATACAGTTTTCCTAACCTCACATTCTAACCTTCCCTTCTGCTGCCATTGTAATGAGCCTCCCTCCCACCCTTGGCAGTCATGAAGCTCCTCCTGCGAAGAGCTCCAAGGCTTTACCTGTACATCCAGTAGTACCCTAGTAGCTGTGTCTGTAGTCATTCTACTAACCATAGGGGAAGTACGTACGTACGTTGTACCTGCCACTGGTAGAGAGGCCTGTGTGAAGGAAACAAAGTGATTTTCTCATCACCCCACTGGCCCTTCTCTGCTGTCTCCTGCCTGTTTTGTCTCCCTTTAGAAACACCTCATGCTTTTTCAGTCCCAGGTTTGCTAGCACAATTATAGCCAACTGATCAGTTTTCTCATTTGTTCCCCAAATGTATGGAGCCTGCATTTATTTACGATGTTCATAACTTGGTCTTAGATTTCATTTACAATTTCTTTCAGCTGTTTCTTTTCTGCAGCATTCAGGTGTACTCAGTTAACCTGGGCACTGACTGATGAAAGTGTAGCATTATTTTTAGCAGGCTTAATGTTTGTATTCTCGTTTGTGTCAACACTCACAAAGTGAAGATTATGAGGTGCTATCTTCTTTCCTCAGTGAAACCAAAACCTTTTTTCAGTACTAACACACCAGTGGTAAAAAACTGATTAGAAGCAGGTTGTGATGCATGTAGTTAGTGCTGTTAATAGCTGCTGATGTATTTGGACGTCAAGAATGCTACTGTATATATGGTATCTTTAAATGTCTAATATTTTACACCAGATAGTTAATAACTGCAGCCTTCAAGTGGTACAGAATTTGGTATCATTAGCACTAGTCAATAATTTGGAGAGGACTGTATTACTGGGGAGCCCAGGGGCTGTTCTTTGTGAAAGCTGACTCCAGAAGATCTTTTTTATTATATTCAAGTGGCAGCGTTACTAATTTTTACTGAGATTATCACTACTTGAAAGACTTACTAAGTGCTGACAGTGCTTATCTAAAGAGCAAATGTTAGGACAGACTCTGCTCCAGGGAGACAGAATTGTATGAAATTTCAGGTATGGTTACAAGCATAAGTGTAAAGTGCTGATTTAACAAGATCCTTTCAGCTTAGACATGAAACGAGAGGGAAAACTCTGTAGCAAAGCAAAGCCTTGTACTCTTGTGGCATAAATTAATCAGCCAATGTTGACTGTGGGAAGGACGAGTTTTGCACCAGGAACTTCATTTGTAGAGGTCTTCTTTTGCACAGAATGTAATTGTGTGCTGATATGTGCAAGGATGTAAACGATTCCAAACATGTCTTATCAGAGGAAGAAAAGAGAGCTCATTGTTACCTCCCCAGCAGTTTGTATTAATTCAGAAGGCAGTTTAAAGCAGTACAGAATTTGTCATGAGTACATTTTGAATCCGCATTTGCAGGTCTGAGGGGGAGGGTTTGGATTTTCTCAGCGAAGCAAATACTGTGTCTGTGTTTCGTCCTTATCGCAGATACACCAAGGTCAGGAGGAAATGGCTGCTCCTAAAAAAGGGTTAGGCTGATCTGAGAAGGAACTGCTCCGTAGTCAGCTCTGCAAAGAGGAGGCTTAGGAAACCCTGTCAACTCAAAGCATATGGAGGAAGCTATACAAATGTTGCTATTCTTCCTCCTGTCGCATACCATTGTCTACACAAACATAAGACACATTGCAAGCACTCTGCCATTCATTAACACTTTCAAGCACTTAGGAAACAATGAAGATAAAATCAGATCTGATTCTTCACCTTCTGTTCATTTAGGTTTCCTCTCCACATTCTAATAAGTGTTGTAAGAAAGGGAGTAGGGAATTTGTCCTGTCTGATTCATTAGCATTTGTCTGAGATTTGAAGTGAGGGGTTTGCTGACTTGGAGTAATCGTACTGCACAAAGAGATTTCATGTACAGAAGACTTAAACAAGCACAATCAACTTTTACATATTCACTTCTGGTTTACAACCTGATTACTTTTCCCCTTAGGATTTAAACAGTGGCAGATAGCATGAGCAGGTACTAAACAAACCAATATAGGTTTGAATTTTAAAATCTTTTTAGGTGAATTAGCATCAGCTTACTGTAAGCATACCTGTTTCTAGAGGACATCTTATTCGTGTTTGTCACACATGCTAGCTGCCTAGGTAAAATGCTAAAATATATATTAAAAGAAAGAAGGAGCATGTTTGTCTAGAATGGCTATAATAAGCAACTTGTCCAGAATCTGTTTATCTCAGAGACAGCATGCTAGGCCCCTCTGCTGTAGGATGCCTCTCTAGCTTCTTATCAGATCATTACCAGATAGCTACTGTTAACAGCTAAATAAAACCAGATTTCTTAGCAGAGTTTTTAGTGGCCAGGTACCTGTATCACAAGACCAGGTTAATGTTACTTGTGAATATGCCAGAATGTTGATAACCTCACCACACTGGAGTTGCAGGTACCCAATGACATAGACAAGAGGGCTGTGCAGTCAGGATTAAGGGAATGCACCAGACCTCTCCAGAGCAGTGACACTGGTGCTTCCTCTCTTCCACTGTACTTGCATGTCTTGGTCAGTTCCCAGGGCCAGAGACAGCTCATCGTCTCAGATTGCATCCACAAGTTCAAACACTGGCAGGAGAAAAAACAGCACATTAATAAAATGGGAACTGCATATAAAATTGATGAACAAAAAATGCTGTTAGGAACGTCTCTGACAACAGACTTCCTTCAAACTTGTTTTCTTTATGGTTTTTAAGTTTTTAGGAAGAGGAGAGCAAAGAAACAGGGAACAGACTAAGCATGCAGAGAAAAAAGGTCAGTAACTAAGTCCATGGGCAGAGCCATGTCCTTAAACCCTGTTTAACTTTACAAGGGGAGCTGTAATAGAATGCAGTGCAGTGATTTAGTGTGTCTTCTCTATTGCTAGTCTTTTTCAAACCTTATGTAAAAAAACTTGCGCTTATTGAGTCACAGGATTTCTGTAGGACAGAAAGAGCAAGGAGCAGAGCACTTTACATCGTGTATTCCAACACAAGCCTGTGCCTGAAAAAATGTTCAAACCTCATCACTGTACCTAAGTTTTTCAGAAAGCAAAATGTTTCAATGTTTCATTGAGATTTTGGATTTCAGATTTAATTTGCAGAAGTGGAAACACAGGCATGTAAAAGATTTAAAAGAAAGACAAGACATACACATATTTTATTCAGCAGCAGAAGAACACCAACAAAAAGACGTTATCAGTAATAGGAGAGAATGCGCAAATGTGCAACCCTGCTAAGAAAACTATTAACTGAGCTTTGTACATTCATCTCCATACTACTGAGTGTTCCAAGTAAAGGAAGGGCGAAGTTTAAAACAGAGCTCATCAAATGTCAAATGTGGCTGTAGGAAACAGCAGGTGTCCTTGACCTGTAATTGTCCACCTGCATAGATTTCAAGTCAGGCTGCAATGAAC
This sequence comes from Odontophorus gujanensis, assembly GCA_013399175.1. NCBI lineage: Eukaryota > Metazoa > Chordata > Aves > Galliformes > Odontophoridae > Odontophorus > Odontophorus gujanensis. The sequence continues at coordinate 147,305 of VXAB01012941.1, forward strand.
AGTGGAAGCCTGTCTTGCTAAAACAGTGAAAAGCTGCCCCAGAACCTTGATCTACTTTTTCAATATAAGAGGCCATGTCTAATTTGTCAAGGCAGCTGCTCAGAATTCAGGGCAGTAGAGCTATTGTCTGATAGACAACATTCCCAGCTGCGTTCATCCACAGCCACCCGCAAGCCACAGCTTGGAGGAGGAACACAGACTGCCTGATGCTTTTGTTTGACTCTTGTAGCACTGACATATTTATCAAGGGCTGGGAATTAATTCCAGGTTATGCTGGCCCTACAGGGCCTCTATCTGGAAGCAGCAAGGAATAATTGATGGACAGGATGCTAAATAACACCACATTCCATTTTGGGGATGTATATGTCGTGTACAGGGCAGTGCTGGACAATGCAAACATGCTGAATGGGCAGGGAAGAATTTAACCTTAAAGCGAGAGCTTTCTGAAACAGCTTTGAAATGTGAAGGGATTTTACAGCAGAGAATCTTGCAGCCGAAAGGAGCCTTAAAGTGCTTTTTGGTGTTAAATTAATGCCAATCTATAATTAAAATGTCAATATGCTCTTAAAGATATTTGAATAATTCATTTTTTCTTACATAGCATGCACATACCTTCAATAATTGTATTAATTAATACTGAGATGTCCCGTAGTAGTTTTTCAACAACCTGAGCATTGACAGTCCTGGTTCAGAGCACTTCCAAGATAATCTGTGGACTGTGAGCTGTTTATTAATTACATGCTTCTGTAACAGAACACCACATAATTCCTTCTCATATGGATAACCTCTCAGTGAACAGGCTCAGTATCCCTTTTTGNAAATATTCTTATGGGCATTTTACTGAGTTTTGAAGCAGATAGAACAAATTTACTACTGTATCAAAAATGTGTGTTCTGACAACCCTGTGAGAAAAATAATAGCTTCACAGGCCAAGTTCTAAGCTATTGAAAAATCTCAGTTTGCTCATACCCAGAAGAGACTTGTCACAGTTTGGCAACGAAATACACAGATAACTCCATGTACACTGAATATCGGTGCTACAATTGATAAGCAGTTTAGCCATCTAGCAGATAGTCTGACAGCTCTCCCTGCCCCAGCAGATCAAAATAAGTCAAAGTCTGTGCAGAAGTAGATTTTAACAGCTCCACTGACATTACAAGAGCTTAAACCAGCGCTTAGAGTAATTGCTTGGGGAGCATTAGGGGCCATATTTGGCACAGCTGTACAATACAGAAAACATCTGAAATGGCCAATAGCACATTTATCATCGTCTTTGTGTCAGCCAGGAAGAATACCTGCAATGCTCTGAACCTGTGCATCCCAATGCATAGCCTCCAGATCAGTCCCAGCTTCCCATGTCTACCCAAATGCTCCGCTCTGGGTATTAAACTGTAGTTATTCCTACAACAACCAAATACTGCTGTTTTCTATGAAATGAAATCTCAAATGGAAATGTAACTTGTTAACATTGTCATGGTTGGGCACAAACTAGGCAGCTCTTTCATATGCCCAACAAGGATTTTTTTAATTGGAGAGTGGCACCAGCTGCATGCTGGCAGTAATATTCCATCTTGCTCATGCTTCATCCCATCTTACCCACAATTGTGATAGAAAATGAAAGAGAATCCGTTTAAAAGAAAAAAAAAAAAAGGAAAAACAGACACATTTTTAGAACCCTACAAAGCTAGTGCTATTCACTATCATGTTCTTAGAGGGTCTGGGTTTTTCTGGGGGACAGCCTAGAAGATCTGCAATTGCTCAAACAGCCAGTAACAGCTCAGACTGTGTATTTAAGAGTGCACGGAAACACCTCTTGAAAGGCCATACACCAAAGCCCTCAGCAAGATGACTCTGGCAGTATTCTGAGAAGCATATATTTTCCAATTGTTTCTTTACTACTAAAACTATAAAACTTTACTGAGTTCCTGTCTGGAAGCAAGCATAGCTGTAATGCTGAAAAGAACAATGCCAGCCTAAAATACAGTTATTCAAGTTGGTTAATATGATTAATTTATTTTATAACAAGCTGTGGAAAAAATAGAGGGAGACACCTGCCTCCTTCCCCTTATACATTTAGAGTCATCAGTCTGGCTAGCTGGTCAGAGTAACCAGAGTAACCACAGATCACGAAGCTGGGTAAAGACTGTGTTCCACATGTTTTTCTTTACAGAAGCTAACAGAAGTGGTCTTGTTGTTTGGTGTTGAAAGGGTTCTTGGCAGTTGCTTTGAGCCTGTGGTCATTACTGGAGAAATTCTTTTCTGCCATCAGCATACAACTCCCATCAAACAGTTCAATAATTCTCCGTGTATGTTTGCTGCTGAATGACTCCCAGTTAGATGGTCATAGAGGAGGGCACAAAGCAGAGTGCCCTCTGTCCCTTTTGCTGTGTGCTCTCTGCATTGAACCTCTCACATTCACCACAGAGCCTGTCCAGAGATTTGGGCAATCTCAGCTCATAATGTAGAACATACGGAGCCCTGCTCTTTTTTGCAGATAGCATTCAGCTTTATCTCCACAAAACAGTAGTCGCTATTCAGTGCCTTAAAGAGGTCTTACAGTCCTGCTGCACTTTGTGCGCTTTTTGTCTAAATATGACCAAGCTACAGGCTCTCTTCCAGCAAGACTCATTGGTTTTCCATGTCCATTGGTCCCAAGGGGTATTTGTGTAGTTTGGTGTGTGGTTGAACTAAATTACTGATATCAAAATCAAGCAGGCACTTGCATGCACCCAGGATCGAGACCTGGATGGACAGTATAGTTTCTCTCTGCTGGCTAATGGTAAGACAGCTTGATGACATCAGCTACACTTCCCTTGAAGGTTTGGACTCAGCTACACAGTTTTTAGAAAGGAAAGAAAACATATACCACAAAGATTGTGATAAATTTTTTTACAGTCCCAAGTGCCAGGGGAAAAAAAGAAGTGCTAACTTCTCACATGGAAATTTGTATATCTCTAGATCAGTAAACACATCTTGAGAACTTCTCTGCAGATAGGAGGAAAGCCAGTCAGCTCTTTTTTTGAGTACCCACGTTCATGTTGATTAACTAGCTGTGCAAGCTGCCTGGTTTGCCTGCAGCAGTGGGAAATACTGGCTTAAAAAAGAGCACAAGCATTAAATGAACAAACATTACAGTAAATTAAAAAAA
>VXAB01012941.1:150460-163903 GCA_013399175.1 Odontophorus gujanensis
CAATACAATAAAATAAAAAAAAAAAAAAAAAAAAGAGATTTGAAACAGTACCAGAAGCAAGCGGAAGGCTGGGGGAGCTGCTGTAGTGCAGAAACACAGCTGCTTGTGAGATGTACCATAATGCAAATATGCAACATGTCTGCCTGTCTCCACTGACAGTCAGAGGGTATCTGGACATTCTGGAGAGGAAATGGGTTTGGGCCCACTTCTGTGGCGAGATTGCTGCTGGTCCTAGGGCAGTTCTTGGAACCAGGTCAGTACCTACTTGACACACTGTACACACTGAGATGGAGTTCGCTTCTTCCAGCAGATATGGCCAGAGTCATCACCGTGTGCATTAAAACAGTGAACAGATGGGAAGCATCAGTGAAGTTATGGCATTGAAATATAAATGTACATTCAGTGTCTGTGAGACAGAGAGATGGTGTAAAAATTAGGTTAAAAAAATAAGGTTAAAAAGGTAGAAAACTAAATTTGACAGACAAAGGGAAAAATGTATGGAAGAAGCCAAGACTGGAGATACAAAATTCAGAGGTGACAGTAGCTGGACAAGATGTCCAGTAGGAAATGCTACCTGTTACCACAGGATGTAGCTGGAGTAACCATGCTTGCTTTACTGGAGGTACTTCAGATTTGAATTAATGTAACTGAGTGAAAATAAGGCTTCTGATATTTATACTGGAAGAGTCATGACATGAAAAAAAAAAAAAAAAAACGAAAAAAGAACAAGAGGTGAAATCAGTCTTGCTGACTGTTATAACCAGAATTTCAAACTTGCTGCAATTTCACAGTCACTTAACTTATTCAAAGCCACAGAGACTATGGGACTAAAATACAAATAAATGAATAAATAGAAGCCTAACACCAGGCATATATAAACTATTTCTGCCTACAGCCTCAGCCCTGTAAATATTTCAAGATAAAACAGTCTTGTCTTGTACTGACTACTAGGAGCATGTTTTAATTCCTAAGTCTGGGTCACAAAGAAAATATCCACAGCATTCATGAGTGCAGGGATATGAATCCAAAATCTTGCTTTCTGTCACAAAAAATACCATGCTGGCATTTGAATGGCAGAAGGGGTTTAATCCTCGCTTTATATAAGACCAGGCTTAACACAGTCCAGCTCTGTTCCTAACCAGCAGTCCCACTGTGAGCAGCACTATCCCTAGGAAATAAAGACAGTGTGCTAACTTGGTCAACTAGTTGCATGACTTCAAGAATTTTTATCAAGAAACTCAGATGATAGGGTATATGTGTAGGTCGTAATCTTAGGTAAATGCCTTGGATGCTTAATAGATAATTCCTTCAGCAGTTCAGCTGTGATGTGCTTAGTTACCCTAGTAGCTTAAAACTAGCATTTCCATTTTTGTGTCTTTGAAGAAGTTCAGAGCTGAAGCAGAAACGATTTTTGGGTTTATGTCGTATATAGTGTTTGGAGTTTAGCCCCAGTAAGGGTCTGCTTCGTGCTTCAGCCTGCTGATCAGAGCTGATCTTGTTGACATTCAGCAAACTTCACTTCTCTTTGTTGTGCAGAAAGGTCATAGTTCAAAACAGGCTGTAAGAAAGGAAAAGCAAAACCAGAAAACAGAATTTCTCAGTGATGGCTCCTCTTTCCTTGACTTGCGCATAAAAAAACTGCTTCCAGAAAGGCACTGGACTGCCCAAAATGCATAATGCCCAGAAATGCATAATGACTGGAAAAAAAAAATTGTTCTGCATCGTCATAGAAGCTGCATGCAGTGAAATGGGAACTGTGAAGATGAGAGATTCACTTTGCAGGCTACAACTTCTCTGGAGCCTTGAATTCATGCATATTCAGCCAAACATATGTAAATCTGGTTTAATCCAGCTGTGAAAAATCCCTGAAGTAAACTAATAAAGAGCAGCTGGGTATGTTTAAGCTCATCCCAGGCATAGGAGAAAGGTCCCAGAATGTGCACTTGAGCTTCTTTTACGTCATTAGAGGAAATACAGCAGACTTTAAAGGAAACTTGTGTTTTTAAGATGCAAAGCAGAAGAAAGCTTCTCTGCTGAGACAAGCTACAGAAGAATTAATTTTCCTTGACATTCAGATTTTATACGTCTTGTTTCATCTGCTGCAAATGCCTGTTCTACTGTTCTAAGGGACATGCTATATCTGCTTATTCTCCATCACAAAGAAGCATCTAAAATTATCTTTGCTCACTGGAAGATGATGAAAGGTGAAGGAAAGTACTGAAATCGGGAAAGTTTAAAATGATCTGCCTTTGTACACTGCTTGCTGGTAGGACTAAAGCTCTCAAGCTGTTCCTGGTGCAAGAGCTGCCCTTCAGCAGTTTGAGTGGGACAAATAATACGGGGCTGGCTTCAAGACTCTGATGGCTCTCATCACTGCATCGTAGATTCAGGAGGTTATGTATCTCAAACCTGCTCTCATACAAGAAAACTTAATAAATCAGTTTGTTTACAGTTACTGCTTATAAGTAGTACAATTTTATAAGTTCTAAGAGCTTGCTGCTCCAGTCATTTTCAGTTCAGCCACCCCTTCATTTCAGTGGGGATGGAAGATCTCTGGGCATGAATTTGCTGGTCCTGTGCCTGTAATTTCCATCTACATTAATCACTTTCAGTAAAGAACTGAATTGCCTTATAATTGTTGAAAATTCACGAGTATGACAAGGTATGGGTTTTGTTTGGCAGCTGTGATACATAGAAAAACTGTGTTGCAGGCTCATAACAGCTGATTGTAAACCCTTTTCAAAACATTTCAAGACTCATCTTTTCTTGTATCGTCATGGTAGAGTAATTTTGCAGAATTGTAGTGGTTAGAAGGGACCTCTGAAAATCATCTAGTCCAACCCACCTACTGAAGCAGGTTCCCTAGAGCAAGTTGCAGAGGAAAGTGTCCAAGAGAGTGTTGAATATTTCCAGAGAAAGAGATTCCACAGCCTTTCTGGGAAGTCCATTCCAGTGCACTGATGCTCTCAAAGTAAAGCTGTTTTTTCTCATGTTCAGATAGAACTTTCTTTGTTCCAATTTGTGCCCCTTGCCCTTTGTCTTGTTACAGGGCACCACTGAAAAGAGCTAGACCCATCTGCTTGACTCCCACTCTTTAGATATTTATAAGCATTGGTAAAATTCCCTCCCACCCTTCTCTTTTTCAGGATAAGCAGTTCCAGGTCTCTCAGCCTTTCCTCAAAAGCAAGATGCTCCGGGCATCTCTCATCTTTGTAGCTCTCCAATGGATTCTCTCTAGAAGCTGCCTGTCTTTCTTGAACTGGGAAGCCCAGAACTGTACACAGTACTACAGATGCAGCCTCACCAGGGCAAAGCAGAGTGGGAGGATCACCTCCCCTGACCCTGTGTCTTGGCCTTCTTTGCCACATGAGCATACTGCTGGCTCATGGACAACCTGTTGTCCACCAGGATGCCTAAGTCCTCCTCAGAGCTCCAATTAACATTTCAGTTAATATTTTTTCTACCTGTTAACAATGACAGACCAGAAAAAAAGTAAATAGGAAAAATGGATACTGGGTAGACCTGCACTGAGTCTGCAGAACAAGGCCTTGTGGCCAGAAGGTAAATCAAGGAAATAAGTTACTTGCCTATTCCAGCAAAGCACTTCCAAAAAAGTGGCTAACATCAAATCATTAGCATTGTAATGTGGTTAGTTTTTTGTCAAACTTTGAAATTATCTTTTCAGGAAGGGTAATATCTCTGAATGCTTAACTCTCAGCATGCCAAACTCTAATCATTCATGAGCTTGCTATGACTTCAATTCTGGGTGTCCAGTTCAACTTTCTGGTTAAAAAGGAAGAAGAAGGCTTGTTAATACCTGCAGGGATTTTCCAGGCTGAAATAGTCTTTTAGCAGCATGAGACTGTCTGTAAACACTGTTCTAACACCTGGAGACGCATGTTGAAAACCTCTTCAGTGGTATTTAAAAAAGACATTCAAAAGCCCATAAAAACCTCCATCCACAATGAGCCTATCCCAGCGTTCTTGCAAGTCTCAGCAGAGGGAGTCACATATAAGACAGAAAAGCTTACACTGAAGAAAGAAATTAACTGCAAGTTTTTCTCCTTAAATAACAACAATAAAGAAACCATTGTGCCTTTGTGGAACAATGACTTACTCTGTGGAAACTCTCAAGTGATTTCGTAGGTGTTCGAGATGGAAGTGGGCTGATTCTATTTAGGCAGAGAGGTGAAGTTTAAGTCACAAAGACACCCACTCCCTGACTTCTGTGAATGTGTGGTCTAGACTTAAATACTGCCTTATTCCCTGGTGGTTATTCTCCCATTTCTCTGCCAAAACATCATTCTTCATTTCCCACCTCCATGTTTCAATTTCATGCATGCCACCATTTTGGGTTATTACTTTACCATCTGTCATTGACAACAGTGGAAAACTAGACAATGACAGCTCCCTGCAGGGCTGATCACAGAGCGTTCTTGAGGCACATGGCATGTGGTCGCCTCATTGTCCAGTGTACACCTCTCAAGGCCATAAATCATTTCTGGAACAGAGGTGTCTTTGTATCCATATCACAGCTAATTGTAGTACTCGAACAGAAATGCATTATATTTAGTGACAGGTAATGAGATTATTCACGTGCAGGAACCTGTGGTTTTGGAACCAGATATTGCTCTCTGCCCTGTTCCTGTTATTCTTGCTGATTTTAACTTGGTTGTAAAAGAGGGCAGCATCTGGCCTGTTGTATCACTAAAGCAGCCTCAAGTTAAGCTATTCAATCTAGGAAGTAGTTACTTGTTTTCATTCATCAAGCAGTTGTGAAGGTTATAAATGGGAATTGCTGTTTGTGCTCACTGTAAAGCATAGACCATTGCCCAGATTTGGAGGAAAATGAGTGTGGAGCTCTTCTTGAGGGTTTGCCATCTCTATTCCTCATTGCTGATGAGGAATATTGCAGTACAGTCAAAATCCTTTACCACAGCTTAGCAAAGTTTCTCTAGATTTTCCGATGTATAAACAGGGCGTCCTTTGGAAGACTTCTTTTTTCTAATGTTTTTCCCGGGTAAACTTTTCATCAATCATTTTCAACTGCTTTTCTGGAGATTTTAGCTCACTTTCATTTGCTTTTGCTAAAACGAGCCAGGATGTATCATACTTCAAGTTTCCCTGTGAAAAGTAAACCATTTGTTCCATCAAGGAAGGAAGTTTGACTAGGCCAATGTAATTTATTCTTCACAAATTTATATTCTCTTTTTTATACTTGATTATGAAATTGTTAGCTTAATCATTTATTCTACTGTTGTTCTCCATTCTGAAAATTGGAGTGTCAGATTTTCTCATTTGATAGCCTCTCCTTCTCTCTTGTCTCTGTTTTGGTCAGCACTTCATTGCCAGAATTTTTTACATTTCTGGTCACAAATCCAGGGTTTTTGCTGAAATAGGAGGCAAGGAAAGGAATAAATGCTTTAATACCCATATATGTTATTATTTGTCCTCCATTATTGAAATCTGTAATGTTGGCGTTTGGTATTGCCATTCCCTTATGCTTATGTCATGATTCTTTAGGATGATGAACTATATTCCGATGAGATTATTTCATCCTAAGTACGTTTCTGTCCTCAGAAGATTTTTCCTGTTAAACTAGAACATGCACAGAATAGTTACATCAGCATTCTGATGCAATGACGTTTCAGCACTGTGCTCATCTTGTGCTGTTATTTAGCAGGTGTCCAGGTGAAGTCCTAACTCTTGAATACTTTTGTGAGCTGGTGAAAAGAAGAAACCTCATCTTCTTCATGCTTATGATTATCTAGCATACAGTAGATCCATGTTATTTCATCAACTCTAGCCTTTTCTCTCTTATTTTCACCCTCAGATGTTCAACAGGTCATTTCAGAGCTGAAACGCTTTGGAATTTTGGAAACATTTTTCGTAGTATCTTCTTAACCAACCAGCTAGCCAGCCTTCTGAATCTTACCTATAAGCTTGAAGTAGTGAAATACGTATCAAATCTTCTCTCTTGTTAGTGAGTAAGAAGTTATTTTTTATGTTCCAGATTGTGGCAGTACTGGGTGTACTAAATATACTGAGAAAATGAATGTTGATGTTTGAAGATGCAGACAAAAGGGCACAGGATGAAATTACAGGAAGTAGAAGGATCATGTTGTTTACAGGAATCACAATAGCCATGAAAAGTGTAGAATATCAGGTGACTAGCCTGGCCCCCTTAGTAGCAGTAGTAACAGTCCATCCCACATGGGAAGACCTGCAGTGCTAAACCCAGTTGTGATTTGCAATGTACAGATTTTAACTTCAGTGGAAAATTTCAGGAAGACCGACAAGTGTCAGTGTATCTGTGGTGTTTTACTACATGTGAAGTCTGATCATGCAAATATTTAACCTCATGTATGTCTTTGAAGCTGTATGGCAAATAACCCCAAAGAACGGTACTCAGAGGGAATAGCATGAAGGATGGTATATTTTCGTTAGGCTTTATATAGATGGTACACAGACTACTGGTAAATAGAGCGTGGCTCACCTTTTCTGATGGTTGCGGCTTGCTAGTGACTCCACTAGGGAGAGATCTCCCAGAAGAGCTCCTTCTGTGGTGGTTGTCAGCCCTTAAATGGGGTCTGGGAGAGGTGGAGCCAGACTCCACCCCTTCCAATCACACAGGTACATTACCTTCACCTGCACTCCTGTGGCTGACACAGTGCTTGCCGCAGGTGATCAATCAGTGGTTCAGGCCGTGATTCAGCAGTTCCCATACAGAAGCTTTCTAAGTTTTACTGCTATTTTGCTCCCAGACCTCTCCCTATGTAATGATAATGCAGGTAATTCTGTAAATAGAAAATGGATTGTATCTGTGGTGATGTATCTCCAGGTATAGGCAAAAACAAGCAGAAGTATGGATGAGCGCTTCAAACTCCATAAAATTAAATAAGCAATATATGTTCCCAGTTTGAAAGAATGTACTGCAAACAGCAAACTGCTAGACAGAATATTTTAGAAGTAAAAGATAATAGTATTTCACGTCGATATTACGTGTTTTATTACGAAATATATACCAAAAATAATGTAACAGTTTTTATATCAATCATATTTTACAATCTGGTTTCACAGCATTTAATAGAGCCAGCCCCAGCAGTTTTCCAGTACATAGTGGCTTAGAAGGTTGTCCAATAATACATAGCTATAAGATTTTTTAATCGCAGCTATTTCCTCAAAACTAGCAGTTGAAATACTTCATCTGACTTTCAAAAGTGTAGGCTTTTCTTTTTTTTTTTTTTTTCTGTTATATTTTCTCAGTTTATTTTAATTCTTATAATAATGAGTGTTAATAAATGATGCTGAACTGTGTTTTGCAAACTGTGCAACTCTTTAAAAGCTGCAGGATGTGTAAAAGCAACCACTATGCTAAAACACAGTTCTGTTTGCTTTCGAACCTGCACTGTCTGGGTATGAAATTGGGATCATATTCCTGCCTATTCATCCCATACCATGAGAGAAGTTATTAGTGTGTGTGGAGGGTGGGCTTGAGATACTGATTGACAACAACTGCAATAGTCAGCCCATTTCATACTAGGTTTCACTCCCTGTGATCTTGCTAGTAGGATGTTGAACATTCCTCATACTTTTTATTAAATGTTTCTGTTTCATAATCATTAATGCAGGTCGAATCTTGCCCATCCTAATCATTTCATTTGAAGTCGTTAGGAATACTTTGATTACACTCTTGGATGTGATCCCTCATAAAAAGTAAATTACCTCATTAACCTAAGTTTGTGTCCAGAGAAGATCCACACGCCTAGAGCAAAGCCAGTAAAGTTAAATGTCTTTTCTCTCCTGTATAGGAAAGATAATAAACACTTGGGAGGGCTTGAGCTCTGGAGGAAGTAGCAGGAATCAGGCTGATCTAAAGCCCTCCTAAATCTTTGCTCACAGAACAATTGCAGTATGACCTTCAGCATTTCAGCTATCCTTTTCTTGAATATGCATGGCCACTCAGGCTGAACTGTCTGATAATTTTGACTCATTTGTTGTTACGATTTTATATCCACCAGTAACATAAAACTGATGGCAAGATTTCATTCATATGGAGGAACTGTGATTACAGTTGTCAGCTGTAGAATTGCAGTTAGCCTGGAGCCAGCAGGAAATGCCAAGCATGGAACATCCGTCCACCCATGGTTGTTACACTGGGCTCTGAGGAGAACAAACTGGTATTTCTGCTGCAACTCCTTCTTGAAAGGCCTATAACCATTTTAAGGAAACCTCCATCCCAGTGGCTAGTCATTTTTCCTCCCATGTAGGGAGCACAGCAACATTCTAATAGCGGTTGTCACATGAGTTCTAGTCCTTCTACGGAGCCAACAAGAGAGGCTTGAATACAAGGCTCCCGTCCTCTGCCTCCATGTCACAACTGCAAATGATGGGTAAAATGAGCTAGGATGATGAGCTAGGAAAAGTCTTGTCTCATCCTCTAGGGACATGGATGCTTTCTGCTTCCAGACACAGTGAGGCTTAGTGGCTGTAGGTACCTCCCTATTTAGGTAGGTGCTGAGCAGGTATTTTGAGTCTTGTTAGTGTGAAGACATTGTGACTTCAGGGCAGTGAAATGCTGCTCCTACTGATGGTACTGTAACCTCTACACTGTGCCTGTGGACTTCATACAGGAACTTTTTGTATGGATTTAAATTACAGTTAGGCTCTACTAACTTTTGTTTAGTGCTCATGACAAAGAGTAGAAAAATGTGACTACTGAAAAGAAGCTGTGTTTTAAAAAAAGTATTCACAGAAACATTTGATCAGAAGATAATTTCTACTTATACACTGTTTCCTGAGGTCTGTTTTCCTTCCCTTTCTCCTTGACTATGAAGATGTTTGTATGATTGCGGAATACAATAAGCAGAATACAAAATGCAGATGCAAATAAGCTTCATAAGGAATCATCTGCTCCTGCTCTTTATTCTCATGAAATCAAAATCCTCGTGACAGCGTAGTAATTTCCATGGAAACTGGTTTTGATGTCACAGACAGGAATTTAAGATTTCAAAAGCTGTTTTAAATACTAAGTGCCTATCTTGTAAGCAAATATCTAATGTCCAACTAAACACAATAAACATTTGGGGGCAGAAAATATATATTACAGTAACGGTACTCTACCTAGCCAGAATCCTTATCAAAGGTTTCTGTGAGATAATGACAACCTTTCAATGTGTTTTTAGCATAGTTTGCTGAGGAGTATTTTGCATTTGATTTTAATTCTGGGCCACTAGTATCTTGTCTGCCAAATATGTAAAAAGACATTACTCTAGGAGGAGGTGATTTGTGACATGGAAGTTTTATATCTTTGCAAGGACTCAGGACAGTCTCGGAGGTAATTTTTCTGTCTTGCTGTCTCTCCTGTAATAAGGATATAGTTGGCATTTCCTTAGAGCATGTGGAGCTTTCGGTGCCTGGCATTTGGACACTCTGGAGAAAGAATTGGGAGAGACATTCCTTCAGCTCCTTCTAAGGCAGTGGCTGCACCTTGTTAAGCACAAAGAACAAAACCAAATGAATGAAATGAGAAAGCAAACTAGAGGCACTGTGCTTGTGTTTCATTAGTGTTGCTGGCTTGGTGCCCAACTATGTCAGGAGAAAAAGAAGTTTCTTTCTTTAGAAATTCAGGGCATTGATTAATGCTGTGTTAGCGTCTTCAGACTGAGAAGAAACACTCTGCCATAGATGCCTTCTCTGGCAGCAAGGGCTTGGACAGCCAAATAAAATTTGACAATAATCTCCAACTACAGCATAGGGCCATAAAAAAGAAGCCCTCAAAGTCAGAGCTTTCAGCAGAAAAAAAACATAAGCTTCAGCACAGAGGTAAGCCTATTCATGTGTCCAGAACAAGAGAGAGCTTTAAAAGTTAAAATAGCAAGGACAGTCCTCTAGAAGGCTCAATACATTCCCGCAGTGCTCTGTCTTTCATAGTTATTAAAGCATCCTCCTGAAGCTCAGGCATGTGACACTGACTTTTAAAACATATGACAAAGATAAAAGAATGACACGCAAAGAAAGAAGCATTAAACAATGTGGGATGTGCTTCTCTGATATTTGCAGAGCTTCTCTCCTCTCTTTTCCTCTCACAGGATTTTCGCTGTGAACAATTTAGTAAAAATAAGTAGTAAAAATAAGATGGTATTAGCTGAACAGAGATTGAATGGAAGGAAGGGAGGAATAAGCAGTATGCCAGAGGAGGAAAAGTAATAGCTCCAAGCACTCAAAGTGAGTGTGTATTTGCCCAGGGCATGGATTTCAAAGTGACCCCGTACTCCCTGCAAGTGAATTCTCTCTCCTCTCCTGGACTTCTTATTGTTCAGTTCCAGAACTGACAGCCCAAAACTACTTGTGTAAGAAGTAGCTGGCAGGTACAGTATATCTTTAAATTTCGGCAAGCTGGTCAAAAATTATTTGCAGAACATAAACAAACCTCCTTTGAATAAATTAGTTAAAGATAAGTGACTTTTCCCTGTTCTTGGTTTGCTTAACCACTGTATGCTGTTTATTGCAGGAGTGATTCGTGAGAGTTACCTGAAGGGTCATGATCAGCTGGTGCCGGTCACCCTGTTGGCCATTGCAGTAATTCTAGCTTTTGTAATGGGGGCCGTCTTTTCAGGCATCATAGTGTACTGTATCTGTGACCATCGCCGCAGAGATGTGGCTGTTGTGCAGAGAAAGGAGAAGGAACTGACCCACTCCCGCCGCAGCTCCATGAGCAGTGTTACCAAGCTCAGTGGCCTCTTTGGAGATGCTCAGTCCAAAGAACCAAAGCCTGAAGCTATCCTCACACCCTTGATGCACAATGGCAAGCTGGCTACACCAGGCAGTACTACCAAGATGCTAATCAAGGCTGACCAGCACCATCTGGACCTGGCTGCCCTGCCAACCCCAGAGTCCACCCCAACCCTGCAGCAGAAAAGGAAGCCCAGCCGTGGCAGTAGAGAATGGGAAAGAAACCAGAACCTCATCAATGCCTGCACAAAAGATATCCCCCCAATGGCCTCACCTGTGATCCCTACTGACCTGCCACTCAGGGCTTCTCCTAGCCACATTCCCAGTGTCATGGTTCTGCCCATTGCCCAGCAAGGCTACCAACACGAGTATGTTGACCAGACAAAAATGAGTGATGGGGCTCAGATGTCTGTGGAGGACCAGAATGCCACTCTTGAGTACAAAACCATCAAGGACCATCTCAGTAGCAAAAGCCCCAGCCATGGGGTTAACCTGGTGGAAAATCTTGACAGCATGCCGCCAAAGGTACCTCAGCGGGAAGCCTCACTCGGGCCCCCAAGCACCTCTCTGTCTCAGAGTGGCCTGAGCAAGCGGCTAGAAATGCATTCTTCTGCTTACAACGTGGACTACAAGAGAAACTATCCTACAAACTCACTCACGAGAAGTCACCAGGCATCGACCCTCAAAAGAAACAACACCAACTCCTCTAACTCGTCACACCTCTCTCGAAATCAGAGCTTTGGCAGGGGGGACAACCCACCGCCAGCTCCGCAGCGTGTGGACTCCATTCAAGTCCACGCTGCACAGGCACAGGCCATGACTGTATCTCGACAGTCGAGTCTCACCACGTACAATTCTCTGACCAGGTCAGGGTTGAAACGCACGCCCTCCCTAAAGCCAGATGTACCTCCCAAACCTTCCTTTGCTCCGCTCTCCACGTCCTTGAAGCCCAATGACGCGTGTACATAATCACAGTGGGGTGGGTGGGGGGAGGACAGCAGTTAAGCAGAAGTTGCCCTTGAAAGCCAGTGTTCTGCAACTGCTCCTCTGAGAAGATGGCTGTTGCAAGCTGAGGATGTGTTGTTTCTGCTCTCTGGGAAAAGTGGAATATTTTTTTAACCTGAGCCATATGATCTATGGTTGAAGGTTTGCAATTGCAGGACTCACCCCCACAGCCCTCCAGTTCTTTGCTCAAAGGACTAGCTCTCCATCACAAACACTGAGCCAAAAGCACACAGGTGAAAGATGACTGTGACATTTCACCCCCAAACTGCACAGTGCATTCCTGAACTGGGAAAGAGTGCTCTGGAAAGCAAAACCAGTAATTAAAAACATAATAAAAATAAGACTAGGAAAAAGAAAAAAGAAAAAAAAAAAAGGAAAAGAGAAAAAAAGAAAAAGAAAGAAAAAAGAATCCATTGATAAAGCTAACTCTGACTTAACAATGGCAGAAGTTTACTAAATGCAGGTACTGTGAAATGCCCATCAGTGTTACAGCCATTTGGTTACAGCAGTTATAATGCCATGCTGGGCAAACTATGTCATAGATTTCTGCTACCTTTCTCTTTTAATGAATAACGTGACTGTTAACACAAGTAACTCCTCTTATTTATTGTTCAACTTTTGTTTTTCCTAAGGAAATGACTTCCACATACCATCCTGTGAGCAGTTCTTCAGAGAAGTACCTTGAAAGTTATACCTATTTAACGTGAAACCCGTTAACTGGAGTAATTAAAACTTTTATTTTTCCAATAAATTCACTGAGTTAATTAAGTTGGAGCTGGAATTCTGAACTTTGTGCCTGGACTGTCTGATTAGCTGAAAAAAAACAAACAAAAAAAAAAAAAAAAGGGGGATATCTATTTAAGTCTCTCAGCTAATTAGCTGGCTTGGCCACTGACCTAAGACAGCAACAAACAAATACCACAGGTTCATAACTTTTAACGCAACTGCAAGAGAAACTCTTAAAAAGCTGCACATTTGTGCGCCATTGCTATCAACATAGCTTTGTCAGTAGTTAATACTTTCTGTGACGGCACCAGCTTGTGATGTGCCATCTCATTTCACCTTGCATGTGAGACGGCAAACGAAATCCTCAAACAGTGTGAACTAATTAATATGCCGGCTGTTACCATGCATAAATTATGGTCTTATCACACGGGTTTTTCGTGGGAATATATCTGTGAATAGCCTGTCTTCTTCCACATGTAAATTTGTGCCTTACACCCTCAGTTGTGTATAATTGTGAGCTGTAGTATGTAAAAACCTTTTTCTTTTTCCCCTTGGAGTCATGCAAATATTTATTGTTCCTCCCTCCTCCGCGTCCACTGGAGAACTGGAGCAAAGGCATTCAATGAAGAATGTAGTGGCTACCGGCATAACCCCGCAACCCCTTCTAGACCAGGCCAGTGCCATCCCCTCTGGGTCAGTTCCACTTTCCAACCGTGCCAAGCCCTGTCCCCAGAGCACTCTCCTGCTGCACTGCTGCACAGCACCATGCCACCCCCCACCCAGCGATCGCTCTCCTGGCAGCTGAGGAGTCACCAACACCTTGTCCTTGGGGCCGTGCCCTGCAGCCAGCCTGGTGGCACGTCCTGCAGCGTGCACGACACACAGAGCTAGGCCAGGCAGAAAGGCTCCTGCTGCAGCGACCTGCTGCTCTGGGGAGGATGCTGCATGTACTCCCCTGGGGAAAAAAAAAAAAAAAAA
>VXAB01012942.1:0-11036 GCA_013399175.1 Odontophorus gujanensis
AAAACTGTCTGTGGTCATGGGATTGTCTCTCTTCACTTCAGGATCAAGCTCAGCAGTGGGTGTTTGTTGCAGCCGTCCACCTTCAGCGTTAGCATAAGGCCTTTGGTTTATCGGACACTCTCTCTCTTGCACATTTTATTTGATTTATTAGCCTCAATTCCAATTATATTGTATTATATTGTGTTATTTTGCTTTCTGATATCTTATTTACTAAATTAGCTTTCCTCCTCCTATTGTTGCTGCCGTTTTGTTCCTAGGCCATCTCCCTTCTCCCTTTTTCCCTTTCCCTCTTCCTCTTCCCTGGGGCGTGGGCCTGTGGGTCCCCTGCCTCTATCGTCAAAGTAGCGGGTCAAACCAGCCCGCAAATGGCTGACACAAGAGCATGGAAGAATTTCACTGAAGTGATTCCATTAGTGTAATCTGACAGAAAATAACCGTTCATCAGACTGGGTTCAAAACAGAAAACAATCAGTCTATGATGGAACAGATAGAAACCCAGATTTATAATTCACCCAAAAAGCATGGAAATGAGACAGTTCTGAGCTTCACGCAAATGAAAACTAGTGAATTACAGTGACAATGCCAACGGGGGTTTCTTAAACATGTGAAAAATATCAGAACAGAAGGAGACCAAAATCCTCCTGGTGATGGCAGGGGATACAAACAGCTTTGTCCACATGGGAAAAGGATTAACGCAGACCAGACACAGTACAAGCACAGACTGCAGCAGGAACAGATGCAAAAAACTGCTCCAGCCTTAAGGTCTGTTAAGTCATGTTAAATAAAAGCACCAGCCAAGTCTCAAGCATATGCAGTGCCCACAGCACATATAGAGATGACAGCTTTGGAAGCTCTGGAGCCTGGCAAACAAGTGTGACTGTCACAGATAATGACAGAAGCAAACTCTCTCATAGCAGTTCACAAACACAGTCATGAGGAGGGTTTCATTAACCCTGAGATACTCAAGTTCCTACAGATCACTTATTGAGAAATGTACATAACAGTTTATTACAAGAAAGGAGAGCTGCAGAGGGCATTACCAAAAGAGATGTTGAAAAGCACTACCTACTGGAAGTCCAAATTCTTGTGCAGCTACATACTGAACACCTGCTAAAGACTTGGAAGTCTTAGAAGTGTGATGCAGGGAACAGCATGAGTGATGAGCTGTTCAACGGTAAAATCATCTGCAAAATGACTGAAAATTAAAGGCAGTCCAATGTGAAAAGAGAAAAGGTGTAAAGTAAACAAAGACGGTGACAGAGCCTTTATTTGAGGTAGAGGCGCTATAGAACAAGACACCACAAATAAGGGGAATGAACTCATCCCTCCTGGCGGCCGTACAGGTTAAAGAACGCAGCCGCCTCTCGTGGGAAGGGGGGCAACCCGCGCATGCTCTGAGCGTATCTGTGCTCCCAGAAGCACCGTCGGAAGCACCACCGAGAGGGAGAGAGCGAGAGGATGGGTGGAACTGGGCTGCTCTGCTCCACTCACTCAGATGCTCATTCACTGGTTCAGGCTGTGACCAGGCAATCCCATTGCAAAAAGTTTCTGACTGTAGCCAATGTGCTGCTATCTGGTTGCCTTTTCCCTGCCTCTACCCTGCCCTTAAATTAAAAAAGTATGAATATAAAAACAAAAACTGCCTGACAATCTACCCAGCTAGGGCCTCTCCTCTAGCCTCAGCATAGCAAATAGATTTCCAAAAACTGCATGATCCCACCACTGGACCAGCCTCCGCACAGATTCAGGATTTAATACATGGCAGATTTGCCAGGCATGATCTGGAACTTGGTGAGACAGATCCTTCAACCAGTGCCAAAAAGGTCCTCCCGTGCTTTCTGTGATCTGAGAATGGAGGTGAGCTCCCACTGGCCAGGATATCCCAGGTGCTCTTTGCCTTTCCCTATCGAAACCAACAAACCTAGCAGACATTTGGCAGCTCTAAGATGTTTAAACATTTTAAGATTAACTGAGTGGCAGCTAAGGCAGGAGAGATGAAACCTTTTCAGATGGTCTTCAGACCCCTCACTAGTTCCTACTGTATCTGGAAAACACAAGCAATTAAAAAAACCATCCAATCTTATAAATAAAATTCTTTTATTTTAGTAAAGTAACAACGCTTTGTATTTACAGATACAGTAACTGTACATATCAATTAAAAACTGATTACTCTTCAAATCATTAAAGTTACCCAGTCTGTTAGGAATACAAACCCCCACAACCTCCAAGGGCCTTCAGGGGTGCTCTTCTTTCATAAAATCAGTTATCATTGTTCTCAATGATTTTCTGCTGTTTCTCCAGAAACTCCTTCAGCTTGTTCTCCATGAGCGTCAGCCTTTGCTCCAGGATGGAAACTGTCTACAAAACAAAAACAAAGCTGTTGCCAAGCCACTCAGAGAGACACACTATGTGCTGTATTCTACATTCGACTTAGTACTTCGAGCTACTTCAGAGCTGACAAGGGTCAAGCACAAAACCCTCACAATGTAAGGCAAACACAATGGAGTGAAGGAGGGGAATTAAAACTCAAACTGGCAGCATATACCTCAACATATGGCCTAAATATTTGTGTGTAATCTGTTTACCTCACAAAGTGATTCTTAAAGCTTTCTTCTAAAACTGTCATCCTGTCATCATGGACAGAGTATACAGGAAAAACATTTTAACTATGAAGCAATAAAAGCCTCTGCAGAAAACCCTTTAATGGACCACTCTGAGGATACCAAGAGACCTATCTGTGGAAAATCACTTTCAGATTCCAAAGACACTGAAATAACTGATAATAGGCAGTGATTACATTTAATATCCATAAACTTAGCAGCAGCAGTCAATAGCTTCATATTCTGAGCATTTTTACTGCATGAGTAACATACTCTGTCAAAAACAAAGGATGTTCAGAACCTCAGACTTTATTAAAGTAATTCAAACAAATTTGGGCTGTTTGTATAGAAGTTATAAATAGAAAATCTTTTAATAGCACATGATGGTGGCACTAATAAAGAGACGGGGTCTCCAGCTTGATGCAAGCATGAATCCATTTATTGAAACATGCATACACACAGCTGAGTTTATATTCCTTTTCAGTGATAGCTAAAAATAGCACATCAATAATGTTAGTGTAACTAGGCTATACTATTTAATTGTAACATTACTTAATCAATGCCTCATTCAAAACAAACCAGGTATGTACAGTATTCGCATGATTCTCCACAAAACAGCATACTGAGCATATCGTACCAAGCACTCTCTTATCTCTTGCATTCCTTCTTTAGGATCCCACTTTCTCTTGCCAAGGCTTGCAGCCTACTAGAGCTAACACATCTATATTGTTGTTACAAGCTGAGCAGTACTTCCAGTCCTGCTCTCTAACTGTATCTCCACAAGCACATTTCATAAGTATGTGACTAAGTGCCCAACAAAAGAAAGGAGGTCTCTATCTCCATTTTACTACTGTTGAAACTAAAATGCTAAGAAAGGAAATAGTTTGCCTAAGGTCACTTGATGGCCCCAGGAGAATTCTCCTGCAAAACAGTTAGGGAAATGAGAGGAACTGTTGGGAAGGATGAAGAGAAAACACAGACAGGGTGAAAGCACAACATCAAATGCTACTATGAAGCCATCTCCCTCAGCCACACTGCAACAGCACATGCTGACAAAGTCAGAAAGGGTTTTGCACCGTAAGACTCACCATAATTCACTTCTTTCTCCCTCCAAATGCATCTCAAATCTTATCTGAGGCACCAGGTAGAATCCCAGAGCCAACAGGAGCCAACCACACTGTTACACACAGCACAGTGAAACAGAGCACAAAGAAAGTGGATTTCAGAACATGCTGAATTTGAGGAAGAGTTGCAAGGAACATCTTTTCTGCTTAATACTTTCACATAATTTTCATTCCAATAAATTTGTAGTGAGCATTGTTTTGCATATTAGAAATGGAGCAAGAGAAAGATAGGAGATGCACTAAGTCCAATGAACTGATGAGCACAGACTATGTTGAATGGTTAGAATATACAGTCTTAGGAAGCTATGGGGAAGTGAGAAAATGCCATTACTGAAATATATACATATATATACGCAGAGCAACTTCATAACAAGAAAGGTTACTTCATTTCCAATTGCCAGTTTTACAACATTTCTATGGCGTATTCACAAACAATTCTCCCTTGTTGGGAGAAAAATTAAACTGCATGCATTCAACTGGTGCTACTTTCAGAAGGTAATGAACCAACAATTAACCCAAGGAGGTAAATGCCATCAGTATTGAGGGTTGAGCTGATACAGATTTGTACTCAAACTGTTTCCCTATGGCAGGATTTTAGTTTCTCAAAGTGTCAGAAGCCTTATCTATATGTACTGCACAATGGGAAATGGTGAGGAAAAGCCACATTAAAAAAAAGACAGTGTTGCATCCTATTTACCTTTTAAGTTTCAGAGAATATTCAGCTCCATCCTCCCCTAAGCTGAGAGATGAAGGAGTCACATTTGCTTACATGATAATTTCCCCATCTCATCCCTCATCAACATCCCTTGTATTATTTTTATTTCCTCAACACAAATAATAAAAGTGCTTTGTGATGGTGGCCCAAGTACAATCCTGCAACAGTTTCAGCTTTTATCAACATCTGTTATTTAATTCAAATTAAATACTTCTTTCAGTGGGGCACCACCACATAGAGTCGAACACTCCTGTTAGCCTTAAGGCAGAGGTTTTTTAGTGGGGGCAACCCAGCTGACCTCTTCTGAGGACTACAACAGATAAACAGAGCCCAGCAGTAACTGAATGCCAGCAGAAAGCAGTTCCTCCACTGCCCAAGAAAACCCAAGCAGCAGAGTTCAGAGCAGAGGACATTTGCATTCCTCAGGTGACAGACATACAGACTCCTCAGCATACCCTGTAGCACATTTCTGAGAGCAATTAGTGAAGTTCCCGTGATTAACCCCACGAGAGAGCAGTCCACACAGAAGGCCAGTAATTAATTAAAACCAAGTACTGAACACAGAACTGGGGGTGAAGTGGACAAGCACATAAACCAAAATAAGTAATGCTATGCCCACCAGGTTACAGGATGCCTAACAAGTTGGGGATGAAGCCGGGTTTGATTGAGTAAAGGACAGGGGACATAATACTGCTCCGGTTGATCACTGTAAAAAATTTGTCTGCACGTTACTCAGATCAGGTAATGACAGCCTGGTTGTGCCTACAAAGAATACTATCAAACACCAACTGCAAAGTACAGGTGCTCTTGCAGGCAAAATGTTACGTTTTCTCTATTCCTGACATAATTAACAACATCATAACATAAAATCCCTTTTTCCACTGAACGCAAAAATAGTTCCCTAGTTTTACTTCTGTAAAAAGATTCCTAAAATTCACTCCATCCCTAATGGCTGTCAGTTTTCTGAAGAGAGTTATAATGCATCAAATAGCCAAAGAAAAAGTATTATTTCTACCTCTTCAGTTTTTTCTTTTCTATCTGACGTTAATTTCTGAAGACAGTGTGGTTTCTTTTCAATGTATCAAAAAAACTTTTGCCTGCAAAGGAACAGGCAGTGAATGCAGAAGTGGGAGAATCTATCAGACAATCTAATGACAATTGTAAAATAGGGATTTCTAATAACAAAGCATGAACATATTTGAATGATTACATCTCCATGCTATGAATATGTCATTCTTTAATTCTTGTGTCATCATATAATGATGTTAGGAGGGTTACATCATATTTTGAACTTCTAGGTATATGGCAATTAACAGTGAAAGTTGAAGAGGTTTTATGTTGCTTACCTCCAGGCAGGATGCCATAAGCAACTGTATTTATTCATTATATTGGTGGCAAAAGCTAGGAAATTTAACAATGTGGCTACGTAAAGCTTCTCCTTGCTTACAGTGAAGCTCAGAAGTTCCTTACAGTCCTAAGCCACCTGGGGACCAGCTATCCTACTTGATGGGGAAGAAAAAACCAAGCATATCTTTCAGTATCTTTACAGATTCCATGCAACGTGTTCTCCCTCCCCTCATCTTACAGGAACCAGCATAGAGGGAAGGCAGTGCGGCAGCAGGAAAGCAAAGCACCGAAGGGATGGATGGCCTGTGGATTTGCAGAACGAGACAGTTAAGGTCTGACCTGGACTTGCAGGCTTAATTGCTCTACCTCTTGCCATGCACACTGGTTTGTTTAAAGAGCTAACTGTCCAGCTGTGACGTCCTATGGGTTACCTGGCTTTCCATAAGAACATTTTAGCCCCAAAGAGGCCCAAAAGTATAGAAAGAAATATAAAAATGCTGTATCCAAGGGGGCAGAAGGGTCCCTCCTTGGCAAATGCTAATGAGTGGGTTCAGTGGGTTCACTTTCTCTAAACAAATCCAGTGAGTAAAATAAACTAGCAAAGAAACAGTTATGAGGATGAGCCATGTAGCCTTACATCTGCATGTTTACAGGAAATAAAAACACCTCCTTCCACAAATGATAGTTTAAAATAACCAGATTTAAACTGTAAAAATGAAGAGGCTCATGGGAGAACTTGAACAGCAAGTCACATTAAAGTTCAAACATGAATCCTTCTGGCAAGAAGCACCCTTTCCATCCACTGTACAAAGCTTTGCCCTGACTTGCTGTCAGCCTCCCATTTCAGTAGCCACATCCAGAGGAACCCAAAGGATGCTTGTTCTATTAGTAAGTAAACTTAAAGAAAACTAGGCTGCCTTCTTCATGCATAAATTATACCCTAGCACTGTTTCTAGTTTGGACTGCAACCTGCTACCAACACTCAGCAAAGTTGGTGCTTTAGACTAACCAAGGGAAAAAATAAATAAATAAATCTCATACCTGGTAGCAGAACAAGACATGAAGCCTTCACTGGTATTAACGCATTACTGAGCAAACAAATGCATGTGGCACTCTTCGTACATCACGACTAGCTTTACCTATCAAAGTCTTCAACTCAGGGACCAAATATACTAGTAACTTTTCTTCAGAAATTTCACATAAAAAAGATGATAGTGCCTCGTCCTTTCAAATTAAAACAAGATCTGCTAAGCCAGATGAATTTTAAATAAGCTCCATAGTTCTTCATCATTCCACTTATAACTCACAAAGCCTATCTGCACCAAGTATCTCACAGCAGATTTAATGATAGCATATTGATTATTTCACAAAACATTTCATTTAGTCATTTCGTCTTCACTCCCTCAATATTTCTTTAATGCAACCTCATGAATATTCACAATTATTTTGAAACACTTCAATTCCACAAAATTCACTATTTGGTACTGTAAAACACTCAGCCCCGGTATAGGCAGACAGGACTGTACAGGTCATAGCTGCTGTACAGCCAGGGTTACTAAAGTCCACAAACACGCTGGATGAGCTTTTCTAGTATGTGTTCTGTCCACCACCCAACACTCCACTTTCTGAGATGCCATAATCAGTTAAATAGTCTTTAATGAAGGACTGCAGAAGCAGCTTTGGTGGTCCTGCAATGGGCTTGGTTCAGTGACAACGGGAGCATCATCACTTAAATACTCATTTCACCTTTTACATCATAGAAAGTATACAAAGTGCCTGAAAACTCTAGCACTGGCAACTTTGCCAGACCAATCAGCATAGTCAATACCAATGTCACAGTGGCCAAATGGGCCCTGGAACTCAGCAAAGGCTCTCCTTTGTATTAAATCAGCACATCCAATCAGCATCCCATGGGCTGCATACAGCCTTCTGCCTATCAGGTTGCCCAGGGCCTTACCAAGCTTTACCTTGAAAGTCTCTGCCATGGTTTTATGATTTTTGGTATTGGTATTCCACATCATAACATCACGTAGTGCATTTAGAGTTAAAGAGTTAATGCTCCAGCTCCATGGCTCATCGATAGTTATGGGTATATCTGTCTCAAAAGAGAAGAACTGCGCTCCCCAGAGGACTTGGTGTTGCTTTGTATTTTTACGTTTTTCTGCTCAGAGGGAAAGATAAAAACAGCAGTGGGTGCTCGCTGCCATCTTGCCTTCAGTGTTTAGCATAAGGCCTTTGAGTTATTGGATACTCTCTGTTGCTCATTTTACTTGATCTATTAGTTTTAAATCCAATTATATTGTATTATATTGTATTTTGCTTCCCGATATCTTATTTAGTAAATTAGCTTTCCTCCTCAGACTGTTGCCACTGTTTTGTTTTTAGGCCCATCTCCCTTTTCTCTTTCCCACTTCCCCTTTCCCAGGGCATGGGTCCATGGGTACCCTGCACCAATCGTCATGGAACCGGGCTGAACCAGCCCACAAACCATTGACAGTCTCGAGGATTGGGGCATCAACCACATCACTAGGTAACCTGTGACAGCACCTCACCACCCTCACTGTATACGATTCTTCCCTTATATCTAACCTTGATCTACCCTCTTTAAGCTTGAAACCATTTCCCCTTGTTCTGTCGCCACAGACCCTGATAAAGATTATGTCCCCTTCTTTCCTGTAGCTCCCCTGACATACTGACAGGTCACTATGAGGCCACCTTGCTGACTTCTCCAGGCTGAAGAGCCCCAGCTCCCTCAGCCTGTCCTCACAGGAGAGGGATTCCATTCTATGGATCATTTTTGTGGCTCTTCTCTGGATGTGCTTCAACAGGTCCATGTCTCCCCTGTACTGAGGGCTCCTCCTAGACACAGTACTCCAGGTGAAGTCTCACAGCACAGAGCAGAGGGGCAGGGTCACCACCCTGACATGCTAGCCATGCTTCTTTTGATCTAGCCCAGGATGCGGCTGGCTGTCTGGGCTGTGAGGGTACACTGCTGGTTCATGTCCAGCTTCCCATCCATCTGTACCTACCAGGTCTTTTTCAGCAGAGCTGCGCTCAATCCTTTCATCCCCCAGCTTGTTTTGGTGGGGGGGGGTTGCCTTGACCCAAGTGCAGTATCTTGCATTTGGATTTGTTGAACTTCATGAGGTTCACCTGGACCCACTGCTCAAGCCTGTCTAGGTCTCTCTGGATGGCATCTCATCCCTCTGGTGTGTCAACTGTACCCCACAGCTTGGTGTCATCAGCAAACTTGCTGAGGGTGCACCTGACCCTGCTGTCAGTGTCACTGATGAAGATCAATATTGAACAGTACTGGTCCCAGCACAGACCCCCGGGGGACAACACTGATCTCCATCCAGACATTAACCACCACTCTCTAGACTTGATCCCACAGTCCAGAGATATTTGTCCACTGAACAGTCCACCCATCAAATCCATATCTTTCCAGTTCAGAGAGAAGAATGTTGTGGGGTACTATATCAAAGCGTTTACTGAAGTTGTGGTAAGATTACACCACTGGCTCTGTCCTTGTCCACTAATGAAGACATCACAGCATGAATTTCACAACATAAAAAGGATGCACATCACAACACAGTTACAACACAGCTGTAACAGTCTGCTTGATGTCATATGCAATAGACGCTAGTTTCCTCAGTTCTTACTGGAGAAACGTGGATGAGAAGTGCCAAGTGAAGAAACAAGCCTGCTCCAGTGCATCCTGCTGTGCACTAATGCCTTATTCCTTCAGCGTTTCTACTTTCATTTAGTGGCGGGCAAGAAGGTACCTCTTAATCAAATAAAAACAATCCTGCTATCTTCAAGTGCATGACACTCCATCCAAAAATCTATTAACAACAGAATGAAGGTGTTGGTAGTGAGTGAGCAGCAATGCTGCTTTCAAGTATGTGGCACAGAACAAAGCTGTGTGCCAGCAAGAGATGACAGTGTTCAGATGATTTCTTGCTATTACTGCTTTGAGCAGAAAAATTTGAAGTAAAAAACACCAGTATTTTTTCTCCTTCCCTCTTACACATTACAGAATGTTTACCATAATAAACCTTGAAATGATAGCTAAGGAAATGTTACAAAAATGATAGATTCCATAGATTAATGTTGCATTTGCATAATTTTGCAGAGTAGTCTATCACAACTTCAAGTTTCCTCCACATTATATTGACACAGCATTGGAAACCACGATAAGCACAAGGAGAGCAGGAACTTAGGGTGTCACAACAGAAATGTACCCAACCTCCCACACCAAAATTCTTGGTAAACTCATGGACAACTACATCAAATTTCTGGAAATATTTTCGGGGTGATGGTGTGGTGCACCTGGCCTTTCTCTTCAGCTAAGAAAACAGCTTGAAAATATCAATACACCTATACTGTTCATGTTGTTTTTAAGTGAGCAATACTTGGGAATTATATAGCAATGACTTTTAACAGCATTGGGAGACTATTGGTATAGTCTCCCTCAGCCTTTCGTGAAGAGGGAAAAATGATGAAGCCTGTCATGTCTTATTTCTTCATGAAGACTTTTTGATGTTTATTTGTGAAAGCATTTTTTAAAAACAGTGGTGTCCTTTCACAGAAAGAAGTTACCAACTCCAAAGTTGGTGAAACTCTGTAAAAACACACATTAGCTTGGGTCTGCGGTGTGCAGGAAGCAGTGCTCAGTTACGCTTTGGGAGGAATAGCCAAGAAAGACAACCAGACAGTTATCACCAGCTGCTATTTCCTTTTCACTCAGATCTCAGGTAGCAACCAGCATGCTGTGGTTCCATCTGAAAAACATCTAACTGGCGCTCATCAGGTGATAAAAGATTGAAAGTGATGATAAAGGTGGCTTCAACAGACCTGTGCTCCCTTCCGTGCTATAACTCATCCACGGGGTATCCCAATAACTGGGGGGAAAAAAAGTGCAGCTACACAAGCTGTTTCCTTTCTGTTACCTTCCATTTCTTTGCTCTGCTAACTGCACCTGTGTTCCTCCTCCTTCAGGAATTTCCTCTCCTACTTTAAAAGTAAGGGATTCTTCCATGTTAGTTTGCATAAGCTTGATAGTTTTGTGTTGACTTGTTTCACTTCTAAATATTACAAAGTTAAAATTAAAATGAAGAATTATGAAACCATTGGAACATGCTGGGTACATTTACTTGTGCATATACATCATGTTAAAATAAAATACAACAATAGACTAGAACCAATGGAAAATAAAGTGCTGCACAGAAGGCAAAAAAAAAAAAAAAA
>VXAB01012942.1:11126-21452 GCA_013399175.1 Odontophorus gujanensis
TTTTTTTTTTTTTTTTTACACTATAATTTCATGGCTAGTTTCAATTTTTCCTACAACCTACTGTTTTATTCCTCCCCCAGTGATCTCTATTTCACTCTCTTTTTGCTAGGTTTAAAATAGCATTTTGATTACTTTTTTCTGGTTATGCAATGACTTGTAGAGATGTTTGCATTGCTTTCATCTAGTTTAAACTCCACAAATGCTGTTTACTACAATATTTGCCTCCTCTAAGTACCTATGAAGTTGAAAAGGAGACATTACACATACTTCATCAGAACTGGATGTGAACATGGATCTGATCTATGTAATTAAAAATAAATATCAGATTCCAAACTTAATCAGGAGACATAAAAATAGTAAGGTATTTTTGATTACACCAGGTTGTGTTTTCATGGTAAAAATGCAGAAATAATGTCACAGAAGAGGTTTTTTTCCTCCAGTGTTCTAAAGATTCTAAACACTACAGAAAAGTGCTTTCTTGCACTTCTTCCAAATTAATTTCAATATCCTTTGGTTTTCACTCTATTTTAGAATGTCTGTAGTCCTAGAGTGATTTACATCCCTAAATCAGCCCTTCTTCAATACCTGTTGAGTTCTGTAGTGCATCATCTTAGACTTTTTTTGGAGAACATGTACTTCTCTGAAGAAAAGAGAGCTAACTCAAACCAGACCAGTGTGTTCAGTATTCAGTGTTAAGCATCTGCTTGCTCTTCTCCAGAAACAATATTCAAACTTGCAGAAAATAACTCCCAAGCTCATTCTTAGCACAATGGTGTGCTCTACAGATCAATGGTGCTTATCATCCCATGCCTTCTCCCTGCTTCTCATATCCCTCAAAAATATGCAATGAAATTTATGCCTGAGAAATGGTCAGAAACAAACATTTCCTAACAGAAATAATGAACAATTTGGTTAAACAGAAAATACAGCTTTATCCATAAATTCTTCTTAAGCAAACACACACTGTGATGGACCATCATTAACAGTTGGTGCCATTCCAGCACTACTTTGGGCCTCTACAAACAACAGCATGTGAATGCTTTGCAAGGGATTTGTTGTTTGCTAGCTGTAGGTGAAAAGCACATTTGAGAGATGGGGCCTAGGAGGGCCCAGAAGTGTAAGAGGAGAAGAAAATACTGCTGAAATTTGACTGTATAGGTGAATTTTGGGTGGGGGGAAAGGATCTGAGTTTGCTTACAGAATGCACTGTAATTGGAGAAGGAGGAGTATTACTCAGTGAGACAGAGTTCTAGTATGGGCAATTATAGCCACACCTTTATTAGTTATAACCTTGGATAAACTTTGGCTAATTACATAAGGTACCAGAGCTGGCTTAATTAGCTCTCAGCTACAATGCAGCATAAAAGAATTAGGGAAAGAATGGAGCCTGAATTAGAAGTTTTAATGCGAGGGAACTGAGATATGTTAATAAGATCAAAAGAGATTCATCAGTTGACCACTAAAAAGCAGAGATTTTGAAATAGTCACATTTATTCTATGAAGCTACTGCAAAAATGTTTTCATTTTCATTATAAAATCAAACAGCAAACCATACCTGAGTCAGAACATCCAGTTGTCCTATAATACGCTCCAAGGTATCTCCAAGATTGACGTCTTCCTCTTGACATTCATGGTTCCTACTGGTATCCTGAGTTTTTGTTTTCTTAAGATGAACACCACAATCCATTTCTGATGGCTAGAAAATTAAACAGATATATTCTGCCACTGCAGCAGAAACAACTGGAAAATAATTTCTGTTTTATGGGGGGGTAAACCATGAAGTACATTTTATGTTGGGAAACAGTCTAAAAGGACAAGAGATGTGTGTTTGTTCTTGCCATGGTTGGAGAAAGAAAAGCTGCTGCCAACTCCTCAGTATTCACAGTCTGGAGTGGTATGATTTTTGTTGGCAGTGTGTGTGTATTTTCTTTTTAAAGCCTGCATCAGGAAAGGCAAAGCTTAGATAATGAAGAAATCCTGTAAGGCTCAAGTTTTGTATGATCGAAGAGCTTTGCATACTCATGTTTAGGTATAGAATGTGCATGTAAATGGATACTAAATGGAGCCGCACAAAGTGCTACCTCAAAATTACAGAATTAAATAAGCTACTCTGATAGGAGTCAAATTATTTTGTTCCAACAGCGTAAGGAGAAAAACGTTTAGTGCCTCATGCAGCAAAAGGTTCCCTCCATGGTTATTAGTTGTAAGAAAGTGATTGAACATGCATTACATGGTACATGGCTTTGATTTAACACTGATTATTATTATTTTTTTTTAATCTTAAACCAATTTTCCCTCTCCAATGAGATGTAAGTGTACAAATCTGAATACTTCATTCAGAATAAAATAAGTTTTTAAAACATATACAGATCTTTACTAAAGAAATTCTTTCAAAATGCTATATTCCTTCTTCCTATTTGCATTAATTATCTGTATTATTACATGTAGAAGTTTATAGAGTTTATCTAACTAAATAAGTTAGCCAACCAACACATTATTAAGCAATTGCAGACTTAGCTTCCTTACCCTGCACTAACAGCCATTATTTGGATCTAATGCCAAGATCTCAGAGCTTAAAATGTGGTTCTCCACGCCCTGATGCCTGGTGCAGTTCTGTCCTACGGATGGGACTTACTGCTCATGTAAATGACAGAAGTTTGCAAAATTCAACAAAAAAGCAAGGGAACCTGACAGACTGAAAAACAGTCTCTATGAGTAGCTTCTGCCTTTTCTCTCACACACACTGCTGTGAAGGCATTTGTAGTGCTGTTCTTAATCATTCATCTCTCTGCATTTCATGCAACAAGACCTTAGAACATTCCACATAACTTTCAAACCAAAACTGTTTAGTGTACCAAAATCTCTTTTTAGATAAAAATGTAAAGAGAGTCTATGGGGACTCAGATCACTGTCTCTTCCCTCAAGGCTGGTGGGGAAGGGACCAGGCAGAACATGTTCTCTTGGATGAGACACACTAAGCCCAACCACCATCACCACGTGCAGTGAAAGGCCACCAACATGCTGCTTGTGAGCTGCTGGGTGGCACTGTTAGCCCATAGAAAGGCTCACTAGGCTGAGGTCCAGCCCACCAGTTAAGCAAAATAAGCAACAAGGAATGCAAAAACCAGACACGTGACTGCAAGAAAAAAGCTGTAGCAGCAGTAGCAGGTTTTGGCAGAACACATGCTGCTGTTTACTACCTGTTAATATCTGACCACTCTTCCAAACCCTACCAACCAAACCACCAGACAAAGACTGACCATCCAGTGTCTTTCATCAACACAGGCCACACTGCAAAGCCCAGTCACAGGGGCTACACTCAAAACTACTTTGTGCTGCAGGTAGCCCAAGAGCCATGCGTTGTTCGCTGATGCACTAATTTAAGCAACAAAAAATATGATCTTGTGTGTACTGAGATAAAGCCAGCCTTACACAGCTGCCATTTGCTGTGTAAATTGTAATTGTGTAGATCTGAATAAAACAAAAATGCTGTTAAAAAAAAACTAGCCTGTTAGCTTGTTCAAATTTTAGGAAGTTACACAGAAACAATAGGAATGAGAGGTGCTTGAAGCCAAGTGTGAAGATAAGTAGTTGCTTTTGGCAACTCAGTGGGGGGAAGTCCCAGCAAGATGAGGAGGCATAGTTGACAACACAATGGTGGGTCCAGTGAAGGTAAGTGGAGTTGCATTTGCAACTCAGTGGGTAGTCCCATGAAGATAAGGAGGCAGAGTTGCTGCTGTGACACAATGCAACCCCCAAAGGTTTCGCAATAGCCTTTATGACCAGATGGGCCCAGAGATCTTCCTACATTTGCATTACACATGTTCAGAAGGGGGGGGCATCCAATGAATACATAACCAATGTCTTGGGAATGTGATGAATCTGTATATGTTATGCCTATAAATGCGCAGTCACCACTTTCCTTGGCGTGCAAGTTAGGCAGGAGATATCCCCCTTGCACCCAGTACCTGCTTTATAACCTTACAAGGGTTATAGACTTTGATTCCACATGTCAGTCTTGTATCTGGGGAAGAATAACCACATGCATCAATACCAGCTAGGGGATGACCTGATGGAGAGGAGCTCTGCAAAGAATGACTTGTGGTGTCCTGATGGGCAGCAGGTTGGTCATGAGCCAGCAGGGTCACAACCTTGTGGCCAAGAAGGACAACAGTATCCTGCAGTGCATTAAAGACAGCATGGCCAACAAGTCGAGGGACATTATCCCCCTTGCTATGCCCTGGTGAGACCACATCTAGAATATTGTGTCCAGTTCTGGCCCCCCCAATTCAAGAAAGACATGGAACTGCTGAAGAGAGTCTGGGGAGGGCTACAATGATGGTTAGGGGCCTGAAACATCTCTTGTGTGAGGAAAGGCTGAGGGAGCTGGGGCTGTTCAGCCTGGAGAAAAGGGGATCTCATCATTGTTTATCTAAAGTGCTGGAATGAAGTCGATGGGGGCAGACCCTTTTCAGTGATGTGCAGCAATACAACAATGGAGTAATTGGCAGAAACTGCAACACGGGAAGTTCCATACTAACACAGGGAAGAACTTCTTTTAAGTAATGGTGGCAGAGCACTGGAACCACCTGTTCAGGGTGGTGGCCGAGTTTCCTATGAAGATAGTCAAAGCCTGCCTGAATGCTGACCTTTGCAACCTCTTGCAGAGAACCTGCTTTAGCAGGAGGATTAGACTTAATGATCAACAGAGGTCGCTTCCAATTCCTGTGACTCTGATTTGGTGAAACTGAGAGTCAGGGAAAAAAAAAAAAAAAGAGATGCACACTGTTTACTTGAACCTCAATTTACTAATTTAAATATGAAAGAAATACCATTAAAATCTATTTCAAGGAGTAGTCTTCACAAGCATGTAAAGTAATATTTTAAAATGAATCCCCACACAGCATTAGTGATGTCCACTGAAAGAATATTAACTTCAAGGTAAAGTCTGCAGAAAAGTCAGATAGAGCACACGTTAGGTTACAGGGTGTAAGGGAACTGCTGAATCACAGCCTGAACCACTGATTGGTCACCTGAGGTGAGCATTGAGTCAGCCATGGGGGCACAGGTGAAGGTGATATACCTGTGTGATTGGAAGGGGTGGAGCCTGGCTCCCCCTCTCCCCAAGCCCCATTTAAGGGCTGACCACCACCAGGAAAGGATCTCTTCTCAGAGATCCCTCCTGTGTAGAGTCCACAGCAAGCCTTTCCCATCTAAAGGTGAGCCATTTTTCCTTTGTACTATTTGTATACCATCTGTACAGACCTAACTAAATATACCATCTTCTATACTACTCTTAAAGAGTCATCTTTAAGATTGCTCACATTACACAGGGCTCATTAAAAACTGAGGGCTAACTTCACTTCTTCCTGCTATATACAAAATATAGTTGATTGAAAACAGCTCTCTAAGCTCAAACACATTTTTCTACACTGGAAAAGCACCCCTTTCCAAGGTAGCATTGTAATTTCTGGAGAAATTGCACTCTTGAAGACTACTAATACTTCACCTCTATCCTCCAGACCAGCACAGAGGAAAAGATTGCATCAGGATATAAGTTAGATGAGTTTTGTGAGACAACTCAAAGGATTGATAGAGGGGGGCTGAATCTGACCCATAGTTTAAGCGCTTTCACAGACCATCACAAGCAACTGGATAAGGACATCCTGGAGGAGGAAGCAGAGCTGTAGATGGTAAGGAAGTAAGAAGAAGATAGAAGCAGAGATAAGGGATAATTGGGAAGGAGCAGGACTGTAGCCAGCAGAACCAGGAGGAAAAAAAGGGAATCGCTGCAAGAGTTCATAAGGACACTGCAAGGAAGACTGCTTACTTCATCCAAGAACGACCACCAGATGGGGAGGAAGACACTGAGCCTTCATCCACCTTCCACCTAAGGAAGCCAAAGCACATGCGTCAGGGGAGAGGGATGAAAACAATGAATATGTAAACAAATGTCACAAAACCTGTTGAATATGTATGAGCTTGACTTACAAATATGTACCGATTCTGCCGGTAGCTGTGCAAGTTTGGTGGAGCTATCTCCCTGGCACCCGGCGCTTGTGCGTACACCGAGTGTATGTATATATCTGCTTTATAACCTAACTCTAGGTTTATAGAGTCTGATTCCACAAATCAGGATCACAGCTCATCCCTGCTCACTTCCTGCCTCAGTATTCAGTTTTGAATACAAAATGGGACTTGAGAGGGAAAGAAGATGGAAAAAAAAAGAAGAGAAGGAAGGTAAATCATGAGAACAGTTTCTCTGTAGTAAGAACAGTTCATCACATAGATCAAATGAACAAGGGGCTTGCATAAATGTAAACTTAAGAACAAGAATGTAGAGACAGCTAAACTTGTCAATAAGAAAGCAGATCAGATATCTTTTTGTCCTGATAAGATAACCAAACAGATATCTCCACTCACAATAGCCATGGGAACAGTTAGGGCTCTCTCCCTTCAAGGTTGGAAATTTACAGCAAAAATGACCCTTATCTTTAACCTCATGACCACCAGAGTTGGAATGTAATGAATATGTACGTGTTATGCCTTTAAATGTGTAGTTGTTTCTCTCTTCAGTGTGCATGTTTGGTGGAGTGATCCCCATGCACCCAGCGTTGTAATAAAGGGAATACCTGCTTGACATAACTCATTGGTATGGCAAGTTACTCTGTCAGTTTTCACAGCTTCAAAGGTGAGAAGTATGTTACTTGCCTTTCATTTTTGTTTGCACTTCTGTTTCACAACATACTGTAAGCTGGTTTAGATATACAAGAGGACAAAATGGTTTTAGATATGAGATATGACCCTTCTTCCCATAAGAGTTACAAAAATATAAGGTTAAAACATTATAACTTGGCACATCTACTGTAATGGATTTTTTTTTTCCATAGTCCAATAACTATTAATCCCATAATAACTCCAAGATTAAACAGTTAATAGGTATATCTCAAACATCTTTAAGTCCCAAGGAACTGGTGTGCCAGTGCTTAAGTAGACCACTGGGCAGAGGTAGGTGGGTGGTTTAAGGTTTGTGGATTTCAAATGAATCTCACCATCCAGCTTTACTAATCAGGATGTCAGGAAAGAAAGAAACAGGAGTAGTAAATAACAGTACTCACACACTAAACCAATCTACCCATTTATAAAATACTACACTTGGACCAACATTTGTATTTGCAGAAATTCCCTGTCTCTTGAAGTGATGTCCACCTCCAGCCAAGAGGTCATTCTTTCCCTGCTCCTTCCTGCCAGAAGGCTCATCTGAAGGGAAAATCCATTCCCAATTCTTCCTTTTCATTTTTTATTCATTTCACTCTTCTAGTTTGCTGTCTCTTGGTCCACTACACTTACATCTGCAGCCTATAAACATGCTTTAAAAAAAGAAGTGAAACACTAGCTTTGTGGTGTTTGAGGTAACTTCTGGTAACAAGTGTGCAGTCTGCCAAAAGCATCTAAGCTGTGTGTTGTCCACACATTCCAGGTCTGTGCTAAGCACTGCTATACCATGTCATCAGCTGGTTCTATGTGACACCTGAGATCAGGCTCCTGTTTCCCTACACTCTGTATTCGTTGTTTCACACATGCCACTATAGGAACAGAAATACAGGCAGGAGAATTATAGGGAATAATTTTCACCAGAAATTGAGCTACTGCTCTCTGACTCTACTTAAGATTGTTCTTAGGAAAAGTTCTCAAGAAAAACTGCTAAACACTGAAGCAAAATGTCTATCCCTCAACTTAGGTTCTCCTGCTACTGATTCTTTCACACCAAAAGCAAAAGATTCCAAGGCAAAATGCAAACCACACAGAGTATTCTCATTAAGTGAGAGACAACAGCTCCCAGATTGTGCTCTTCTTCTGCATCATTTATCTCCTTCTAATGAAGTACATATGTGTACATTGTACTAGTATTGCTGTGTCTATGTATGTTACATATCCATGACTGTTACGCATATATACACACACATACATAAATGTACCTCACCCCTCTCCCCCCCCGATAGATAGATAGAAAAGATAGAAAACAACATGCCTATTTGCTATTGCACTCAGTGGAAGTTTGGTTTTTAGCAAAAGAGTTCGAGGTCTTATGAAAAAATCTTCTGAAGCTTGAGGCATCTTCATCCATCTCCCTAAGCTGACACAGAATAGCAGACTGGAAATATATATAAATCTTGACTCCATCTCTTTGCTTTGAATTATGATCGAAGCATTAAAATAAGCAACATACAGTAAGTAGCAATTTGAATTTACCTCAATTCCCTGAGACGGTGCTGAACTGAAAAGGCCATTTTTATTCTGACCCCTAATGATTTGTAAAGGCTTGCCTTACTCTTCAAAAGTCTTAAACAAGAGATCTATCTGTTGTAAGGGAAAAAAAATTAAAATCTGATCTTACTTCTGTGAAAAATCTTGTCAAACTAGAACACTAAAGAAACAGCTGGAGCAGCACAGCTGCTCCCAGCTGCTGTTGGGAAAACTACTGCAGGTTGCTGCAGTCATTCAAATCCTCTTGGAAAGCCAAGTTAGGAGAATACAGGCAACCTGTACTCTGCCTTTTCTTCTCACCCAAGTCCTTCTTCAAGACAAGATGGAAAAAGTCTGATAAACTGTCTTAAGTATCATGTAAAAATTGTTAAAACACAGAGATGGAGAAGATGTGAGCTTTTATCTGTTGGTCCTGCACATTCTTTCCTATTTTCACAGGCCAGATCAATGGAAAAGTAAACTCAAGAGTTTCAGGGGAAAGAGCAACATAGAGGCAAAACCTGCTAGCCTGAGAAAAATACAGTTTCATATGACAACAATAAAAAGAACAGAAGATTATAAGGCTAACGATGAGCAGAGGCTTCCTGGAATAACTTCTGCGAAACAACAATGCTGTTATGGGCTCATGAAGGGGACAACAATGGAGAAGAGTGAAATAACACTTATTTTGCTCTGCTAATGTTACTCTCTGATTAGTCAAAAGTTGAACTTTAGAGCTCATTTGGATTCAAAATTTTCAACAATGAAACTGAGGGTAAATGTTCCTCCCAGTAGCTCTCTTTTCTGTATTTCTGTTCCTATAGCAGCTCATTTCCACACATAACCAATACTTCGGTACTGAGACTTTTGGTGACATTACTCTCCATGAGCGTTAAGACACTGAACTGCCTGCTGAACAGCTTCCGGACTTTATTCCAGACTTTATTCATTATTCCATCCTAAATTCTGGGAAGTTCCTTCATATCTCCCAGGTACTGCCTCCTAGAGCAAGTACAACCTTTTCAGGCATGGGCCACAGCAAAGACTTTCTGTCCACATCAGAAAGAACAGTGTGAAAAAATAAGAAGCCTTTTCCCTTTTGAACCTCTGTCATTGCAAAAACACGAAGTCACAGGTTACAACAGCCTTATGAGTGAAATCCCTTCAACAAAAGGGAGAGTAAAATCAGTCAGCTATGAGTAACTGCAACTGTACCACTTGCAAATGATGTATGGAAGAGGTCTTTAGCATCCCACAATCAGTTGTAGTAAGACTCTTGCCCTTCCTTATTAGGTTCTGCCTTGACAGCAGAGCAGCACAGAAAGCAGCAGAAGATTAACTTGAGCACTTACCATCATTGCTCATGTAAGTAAATAATCTACCTACCTATTCCAAGAAGAAGTTAACCAGATATGCCAGGTTGAAGCTCCCCAGAGCGGGAAAACATCCTCAGAGAAACAAGGTGACAAGCAAATTGGAAAACAAACAAACAAAAAAAACAACAAAAAAAACCCCAACAATTTGCAGGCCACATTTAACCTGAAGGATAACCCTGTTGAAGATAGGATTCCTCTCTTAGTTCTTAATAATAAAGCAATAAATAGACCAATGTGGAGGGGATGCAAACAGAAATACAGATTTACATTCAGTTGAACAGTGCTCCAGCTATGCCTTCGTAGGAGGAAATTTCACAGCAATTAAAAAATGTACGTGCATACTTGTAAGCATTAATGGAAGCCAAAATAAGAGATAGTTACCAGTTTGGAATCCACAAGGGTTAAAAAAAGAAGAAGTACATTTGGCCTCTGAGTAATTCAGGAGGAATTTATTTACACAAAGACTGAAGTGCAGTCAGCATGAAGACCAAAGATGCTCAAGGTCAACGCTCCAGAAGGAATGTGGAGCTGGGTTTGGAAGTACGGCTATAGGCTTCAGAGATCTCCATGGATCACAGTACTGACCAGCCCATATCACTGTTCACACCCATTTTTCTTTAAAACAATTTATGACATCACCACAGTCAGAATTTCACATTTTGTACCAATTTCTTGTCAAACAAACCAAAAAAAAAAAAAAAAA
>VXAB01012943.1:0-36610 GCA_013399175.1 Odontophorus gujanensis
TATTATTTATTATTATTATTAAAATCCTCTTTCCCTTTGTGCTTGGTGATGGACAACCTACAGAAAATATTTCTGATGATCATACTGGAGCTTCATGACCAGTACATCCCACCCACCTTGACTCACAGTTGATGTCTAAATTACTCATATTCAGTATAACCATGTGTTTTTTTAACATAATTTTTCACTTTAACTTTGATACCTCATGTATGCTATTAAAAAGAGGAATTATTATTATTTTTTTAAAGCAGCTAGTTACTGTTTTGGAGTAAAGTAGTGGAAGTTCAATGTCAAGTTGAAGATACAGTGAATTTAGAATATGCTCTTACCATAGGAATGAAAACTGTGATAGTTTTTCCACATAAATATATGGAACTGTATCTTATGCATTTTTCTAGTCAATCATGCTGACTAGAAAATACATCTGCAGAGACAGTAACTACAGTCATAGTTAGAAGTAGTTCTGGTAGTAGAGGTAGATAAGAGCTAGCTTGCTTTTGATTGAAGTGAGACATTATCTAGGAAGTACTGTAATAGAGGAAAAAGAAAGTAATGCTTAATTGGAAGTAAGCCTAAAATTTTTGCTACACAATTTTAGAGATCCTTCTTCCTTCCTTTTTTTTTTTTTTCCTAATAATAGTCCAAATGAAAAATTCCTTTTGGAATTAATTTATTTTTAAGAAATGGTGAAAAACAATATTGGTTTTTTTTTTTGGGAAATTTCCACCCAATATTTTTGGGCAGGATATATGAATATACTTAATTTAATTTAGATAATTTCTCTATGCTCTTAATAGATGTATTTTGCACTGTCTGCTGTTTATTAAAAAAGCGATCATTTATCTTTATTTAGAAAAAAATATCCCTGCTAAGCATTTATAATTTCTCATGAAGAAAATACCTATTCATTTAAACAGTCACAAAACCTGCATCTTATATATTTCAAATCACATCTTGTAAATTCATTTTAGCTGCATAACTAGGTATTTTAATCTCTTCTAGAGAACACACATGGTCTGACCAGTAAAGTAAGCCCAAAAGAATCATACTAACTAGCATGCTGAAGCACATGGAAAAGTCCTATTCGATTTGTATGCCTAACCTGACTTGAAGCAATCAAATTCAAAATGCACTGAAAAACCTGGGAAAATCCAGATGTATCCTATCTGCTTGTCATTTGATGGTTGGAAGACACCTCCTGCCACAGTATGAGGAGACTATGGAGTCACAGAAGAGAAACAGATTTTCACCAATCTGAACCATAAGTGCAGTTTTCTTCCACATAACCCACTTGATAGTTAAACAGCTAACTCTGTAACTTAAGCTTATTTTCAGCATACAGCTGAGATGACTTTCAGCTATTAATCTAAAATATAAGATTTATAATGTCATGAAAGTATGCTTCTTTAGGGCAAAAGTAAACACAAAACAAAAATTTTACAAAAAGACTTCCAGGGAAGACATAATTCTTTTCATTTGTGTTACTTGTTCCACATTTGCACCATTTTTCAGTTTCAGGTGGAGTGAGATGTTCTTTGTCCTGAAGTAATAGAGTGCTGGTTTTTTTGTTGTTGTTTCGTTTTAGTTTTAGGGGGTAGAAGTGGGAGTGGGAACTGACAGATCTAACTGCTGGAAGCAGTTGTTGATTTTTTTACTACCATGGTTTAGACAGAAAGTGCCTGGTAAATAATGAAATGCCTGTATGGAAGTCTCTGTTATTAATAAAACTATTGGAAAAAATATATATACATTCATATATATATATTACTTAGAAGCTCTATTTTGGCTTCCTCAGAACCTGTCGAATCAGAAAGTCTCACATGAAGCTGTGACTTGTAGCAAAGACTATCAGAGTGCATAGATGTCTCACTGCACAGTGGTATGTTTGAAGAACTAGGACACCTAAAGAGCCATCTCTGCAAGGCTGTCCCCTTTTCCCTACTCTTACTGAAATTCAGAAGTGATTTCAAAGCTTTGAAATCAGTGTAGTTGATACGACAAGAGAATAATCTACTCCTTGCTAATACATATGAGGACTTTGTGAAGATATTTCTCCTAGCAAACTCAGACTTGCATACTACCACACATTATTTCTCAGTCAGGAACAAAGCAAAAACTGATTCTCCTTCCATCCATATTTGGCTAAGCATCCTAGCCAAGAGAAAGACAGAGATGCTGCACATACCGAAGACTATCTACCATTTTCCATTGCAGATCTGTCTGGTCTCATTCCTTAAAGCATCTGTGGTGCCTTTTCACTTGCTGTTTGTCTCCAAGTTGCTGACAGCCAGTGGAGTTGGCTGAAGCCTGATGCACTGGAGAGCCCAGCTGATAATTTTAAAATGAATTAATTTGCTCAGAGGTCCCTCTCAGAACTGCTCTCCTGCTGTGGTAGTTCCTCATGTAGACAATGCTAGGAAATTGTGTTCATCTAATGATTTTCCTATATTAAAAACTTCAGGATATTTTTCCTTGTCATTTTATTTGAAAATTTAGTATTCAGAAAATACAGGAATGAGAACAATTAAACAAACACTAAACATGTCAGAGCACAGAAGGCATACACAGCTGAAGTAAATCTGATAGCTGATGCTATTTCCACCATATTTTCTAGCTCCCTGTCTGCTACCAGAGGTCACTATCTCCAAAGACAAGTTGCCAGGACACAATATGTAACTGCTCCTCCATGCACTCCCTGACATCTCATCCAAACACCTGTCACAGCAGCTTGAATTATTCTGTCAGGATTTTCTTTCCGGTAAAGAAAAAAACATCTCATTGTGGGTCAGTAGGTAACACCTACAGACAGTCATAGGGAACTACACTCTTTTGGCAAATGGACAGCTTCACTTTTGCGAGATTACCACTATCCCAGGCACATCCTGGTTATATTCCCCACCACCTTCCTCAGGTGAAGTGCCTTCAATGTCTTTTGAGTAATCATCCAAAAAGTGTTTAGCATCAGTATTTACATTTAAATTA
The DNA here is from genome assembly GCA_013399175.1 of Odontophorus gujanensis. Classification (NCBI taxonomy): domain Eukaryota; kingdom Metazoa; phylum Chordata; class Aves; order Galliformes; family Odontophoridae; genus Odontophorus; species Odontophorus gujanensis. The sequence goes on from VXAB01012943.1 coordinate 2,983, forward strand.
GGTTTAGTGATCAAATTAAGAATTTCCTTTGTCTGCCTTGTCTGACATTACGTGTCTCCTCAGCACCTGCTGAGAAACTGAGGATGCTGTCTGTATCCACATTGGATTCAAACAGTAAGTTCTGTTGAGAAAATTCTTCTCAGTGCTCAAATGACAAGGAATCCCATGCATGGGAGAGAGGCACTGTGTATGTTTTATGTAATTGCATGGTCTTATGCAAAAAGTCAAGAAAAATTGGCACAGTGCACTTCCCTGCTACTTTGTGGAAGAAATTGCTCTCTAGACTCTAACAGAATTTAACAAGGTGTGATGTAAGCAAGGAAAAGTTAGTGTTATTTTTTTAACTTTAAAACACTCATAAGCTAAAACTACCAATTCCAGTTTAGAGTACATCGTCTCCCACGGAATACAAAAGCATATTAACGTGAGCATGCAGATAATGGTGCATTTCTGGCAGAATGGACATAAAGCAACATAAAAGGATGCATCAGCCAAAGTAACTTCTGTGTATTAAGGGAGTAATCTTTTACCATTTTTTCACTGCTTATTTATGAGCTTATTTCTGCTCAAAGGAACAGACATGAATTCTATTAATGAAATCAAATATTCTATGTTAATTATTCTGCTATTTGTTAGTAACAAAAGAATGCTAATACGAATGTACTTCTGAAATATAAAAATGTAAATGTAAATGAATGCATAATGAATATCACAAAGAGCTGCAGCTAATAAAAGATCAAGCTTTCTAGAAAGCCAGTAGAAGACTTCAAGGCAATCTGCTGAAGTAGAAAAACAGTCAATTTAAAGTTAATAGAAAATAGTAGGTAAACATTCTAAACTGTAATCTATGATGAACTTACAGAGAAAATAGGTTAAATGACTTTGCTGCTTACATTTTGGGGTCAATTATTCTCTCTGATTCCATCCCATTTATAGATTCATAGATTCATAGATGCATTAGGTTGGAAAGGACCTACAAGATCATCTAGTCCAACCATCCTCCTATCACCATCCCTACCCACTAAACTACTACATCAAATCCCTTAGCACCTCATCTAAACGCTTCTTGAACAGCGCTAGGGATGGTGCCTCAACCACCTCCCTAGGCAGGCCATTCCAGTGCCTGACCACTCTTTCAGAGAAAAAGTTTCTCCTCAAATCTAATCTAAATCTTCCTTGGCGCAACTTGTGGCCATTTGCCGGTTTTCAAAGTTTTTCACTAATTAATTCCCTTCATTTTCAAGTTCAGTACCAAATGGAATCAAATTTGGTTGTTCATTACTGGAGCAGAAAGTCAGGCAGAATAGGCAGCTTCCATTTTGTAACTTTTCCATTATATTTCTATATGAGCTTTATGCGCTCATGACAAAGACAATTTGAAATCAAAGGCAGAACTGACACTGACACTGGAGAGTGTCTGGGAGTTCACCCAGACAAGACATGCTCAAAAAAACCCAATCAAATAAACAAACAAAGAAAAATAAACAACCCCAAACCCAGAGATACAGTTGGAAAATGAGAGGCATCTGACTGTAAGAAAATGTTCAGAATTCTGTGATAGCCACACCCCTCCAGAGCTATGCTTCAAGTTGACTGCTAGCATCATCAACCAATGAATGGAAAAGTTACTGATCTGTTGGCATCATAGCACGCTACAAGAAACCAAATCTTCATGTGGGATGTGGAGGAGATAGGAGAAAGTAGAGATTTTGCTGCAGAGAATTTTCTAAGCTTTGTAGACTAAAATTTGAAGGGAAATACAAGATTGCACAACCTAACAACCTAATTTTGGCATGGCAACATAGCATCCAGGAACTCTTAGGAACATAAAATATGACACTTCGAATGTGTGCTGGGAGAGTTAAGCACTCAGCCAGGAATAAATCAGGAAACAAAGTGGGGGGTCAGTTGGGAAGAGCCCTTAGACAAATGCAGGGAGCAGACCTAGATCCTGAAGTCTGCCAGTCTCCTCCTGCAGTTGCTTTCTTAAAATTAGGACAGACTTGTAGTTTTCTCCATGTATTTTTGTTATGGTTGTTTGCTTGCTTTTCTTCCTTTTACTTATTATTTATCTTGAAATCATTCACAAGTACTGATCATACTTTAAGGAAATAAGGTGATGTAATTTATACTTTCTATTCCTGTTTTCAAAACTGTCTGAGAGACTTGTTGGTATACAGAAGAAGATAAAGAAGCAAGTCTGCTCAACTGAGTCTGCTCAATTTCTGCTCTAGGCCCAGAAAGTGACTCTCAAAGTGGTGGTTGAGATGTGTGGCTTTTGCAGTTCCTGGGAAGCCTTTGTGGAGAGAAGCAGGAGAAGATCTGCTTCTGCATCTCAAACAGTGGAGATGTGAGTGGTTCAGTCCTGTGGTGATGAGTACTGCTGGGTGCCAGAAGCAGCTCAGTGGGGCTCTGGTGGTCTGAAACAGAGATCTGTTTACAGGCGTGGGCAGTTGTCACGGCTCAAGCAATAGGATTTTTCAGAATCAGTTATGCTGCCCTAAAGTACACCTGAATGCGTTAAGTGTTTAATTCTTTCTTTATACGCTCTCTGAAGTTTCATATCCATGAAAATGTGCAGAAATTAAAATCTAATTATTGTATTGTTACCAATTCTGAATTTAAAATGTTCTCTCTGGCAAGTAAAGAAGAACTGCTAATCATGTCAATCCACTTATGCATAAATCCATGAAGGTCCACAGACCTGCTCTAGGGCCGAGTTAGTTGTATGGGGAAGTGTAAGAGGCATCTTTTAATGACACACTTTGATTAGAAAGATTATAATTTTAACAGCCAGTGGAAAACATACGCATTTAAGATTTCAGATAAACAACTGAGAAGGAAATCTAAGAATGTATAAATTAGCAGGGTGCTATCTAGCCACGATAACTGATATTTACACTGACAAGCCTCCAGGTAAAGCCAAAGCAGCTTAGCTCTTCAGTTTTAGCTGAAATAGGGATCCATATTTGAAGATTTCATACTTCTGGCTTTTCTGTGGAAAAAGACTTCCCACTGTAGGAGACTACTCACTTTTCTGTAGGGAAAATGGGACAAAGATTAGTATGTGAAATTTTTAAAGGTATATGCTGTACAAATTTTAGACCTCAGTAAATTCCAGTCAAGCATTGTGTTACAGCTTTGAGAAGAAAGAATTCTAACAATAGACAGAAATAAGATTGTTTAGTTTGGATAATAGGGCTCCTAGACTACCAACACTGATTTTGCAGCTTCTGGAAATAAATGAGTAATGAAAAGGAGGCAGAAGGAAAAGGAAATTGTGCTGAAAATAGCCGTCTAATACTTCCAGAAGTCATTGATCAAATCACAAAGAAAAGCCCTGCACAGCTAAGTCTAAGTGCACGCGAGAAAAACATGTACATATTGTTTCAAAGTCACAGCACATCACCAGATACATCTGGTTTACATTAAGCAGGGAACTGCTGTCTAACACTTTGTGAAGAAGCCCAGCAGCTTCCTGTGATTTCAGACACACCTTGGGTTAGATTCACTTCATCTGATGCATTCCACTCATTCGCTAAAGTGATGTGCCTGAATGGAGAACACGTGCATGTTACTCTTAATGTAAAGCTTACCTTTATTGCTAATTCAAATCTTATTTTTACCAAGGACTTCACAGCAGCCAGTGAGAGTCACGAAGTGGGATTAATAATGCTTTTCAAAGTGTGAAATAAACCATTTCTCTGGTTTCTGTGATCACAGTATCCTTTAGTTCAGAGTCAGCAGACATTTGGACACTGTGAATGGGATAGGTGATACCCTGCAGATGCTACCCTGTTAGATAGCTTGAATATAAAACAGGCAAGGAAGGATGGATAATGATGTAGAGTACAGACTCAGAAACCATTTTCTGAGTAATCTTAACCTCACATGCAAAGACTGGTAGTATAATCCATACCTGTTAAACCTGTCTCTCTTGGAAGAGAAACAGTAGGAAAACTGAATACAAGGCCTAGAAAGAGTCACTGACACAGGTTAGTTTTCTTTCAGACTGTCTAGATAAAACTATTATTAAAACACAGGTTATTTGTAATGCATAGTACTTTAACACAGAGAAAATGGTGCCCTTTCATTGCTACAGCTCTTTGATACTTATCTGAAAATATTAAAAACTGGTAGAAAATATTATAATTATTGCACTTTTGGATTCACCAAAACAGAAAATGTAAAACGTCCTTTCTCACGGGATAACACTGTTTGCTATACAGCATGCACAACTTAAGACTGGCAGAAGTGGATCACTGAGAAAGCCTTTAGTGACAAGGACAATTTTTGAAAGGCTAATGATTATTATTAATATGCCAGAATAACTTAGTTCTTTAATATATTCTATAGAAGATCATAAATATTTTTCTAACATAAAGAACTACATAATGGTGGTACAGAGGATTTACCCTGTCTCTTAACTTCACAACATCTCTTTATACAACACAAGCATTCAATGAAGTGGTCAGTGTAGCTTACTGACATTTACTTTTCCCTTTGTCATACATTCATTTAATTTCAATATAACATTTACATTAACATCAAACACATAAAATATGGAATATCTGAGGAGAGCAGAAGACATATTTTAGTGCTTTGATGTTTATGTCAAGGTTTTATTTAAGATAGTAGCCTAAAAAGGATAATAAATTTCCTTGAAAGCTCACTATATTCCTAGATTATACAAAGTTCACAGGGTAGGTTCAAAGTACCAAAAGGGAAAAACAGAAATACTGTTAGCAATCAATCTTCAAATACAGTGAATGTTATTAGGGAGCCACATGTAAGATATCCATAATTTAATAATATTTCTAGAAAGAGGAATGGCACGTACACAGGAGTTTCAGATTCGACATAAGAGTGTGTTAACATTAGCTTTTTCTGATAGAAATTATTTGCTTTAGAGGCACTGGAAAAAAGACTTCTGTGTACAAAGTACTAATGATAAAGTACTATATGATTTAGTAACATAAAGTATAGTCGAAGACTGAGAAAAAGAAAGCAGGTCTATTGACCAAAGTGTTTGCTAGTTTATATCTACTGCTACCTAGCTGAAATTAAGTTCATTCACAGATTTGCAGCAAGAACATGAGTAACGGAGCAAGAAGGAACTTGGTAGATTAAATTCCTCTTTGCAGTATTCTGTGCATTCACAGTTTGAGCAGGAATGAATGACACGATGTAAACTGGATCTCAATATTTGTAAGATCCACTTCCAAGAAAAGTGCAATGGAGGATTATAAAGAATAGGATTGTTTAGGCAACATTTAGCCTTAAACAATTAAAATTTATTGTGAAAAATAAACAGTTATTTACATCGAATATTGTCATCTGAACAGAAAATTCCATTTCCAAACTATATACATGTACTTTAATGTGAAGTCAGATTTAATTTGATCTTGATGACAGTGTTTCACAAATGTTCAAAAGGTATGCAGACTGACTTTATTCTAAATGTAATACCTTTAAATCTCCTTCTTTATTTTGTTAAACCCCATGGATAGAACTAACTTTCTGATTCACAATAGCTGGGAAATTGATTCTGTAGACTTCTGTTTAGAAGCTTGAACTGTCATTGATATATCTCAATTGGCATTTGCACTACTAAATTTGTGGATATTCTTCTTCTTACTACTTGCTGAACATTCCTGAATGGAAAGTCAAAGTAAGCTGTTGGAAACTCAGTGTCTGCAAAGAATCAGTCCTGTTACTTGCAGCTGCCAGATCACCTAAAAAATTGGGAGTCACATCAACTACTGGATCAAGACACAAACATACACTACAAAGCCAACTGCAAACTTGTTAAAAAAATGGCACAGGAAGTAGCCTGCTCTCTGACTTTATATTGTATCACTTTCTCAAATCAATTAGGACTTCTGAGTCCATTCCCTGAGCTGTTATGTGTCAAGTTCAGTAGGTTTGCATGGTTACTGTAAGAAACTACACCTAAAAACAAGTTGTCACCAATTTTCCACCCAAAGAACAAAGGGAAAGAGGAGATGGAAATAACAAAGTTATCAAGATATAGTAAGAGGCAGATGTAATACAGTCCACAGCCATGACATCCAGTATACTTCTATGGTAATATGAGATTCCTAGGCTCTGGTCCACTGCATGTTGGTCAATTAATTAGAGAACAGCACAGTCTTTGTGATTGAAGAAGATTCCCTCAGGCAGGCTGAGATCTCAGCCCCGAAGGGTAGGCTACCAGATACAGACCAAACTACTGACTTTGCAGTAGCTGATTTTCTTCAGTATAACTTCTGGTCACATTGCCTTGTTTTGAGACACAGCCTCCTTACAACAATTATTTTGCTGTTGAGGTCTTATGAAAAAGATTTTAAACCAAATCTGAACAAATGTCTATCTATTTTTATATATTTATTTGTTCTTCTGTGATTTTCTTGGTCTTGAGTTAAAGACCTGGGCTTAAGACTGGTCCAAAAAGGTATATGAGAGGGTCTTTGATGTGCCTGAGCTGTTAAGATTGCTCAGAATGCAATGCCTAAGCTGGGCATTATCACAGTGCAGTAGTAACAAATCACTTGCTCCTCCTATTTCTGCCTCCTGCTTTTGCTATACACTCCTGGGGGACTTCTGAACACTCAAGTACTGTGTAAGAGTGTTCATGGAGATCCCTTAGTGTTAGACACCATTAGTCTGGGCCAGACTGGTCCAATACTTGAAAAATCCTGGCTCTATAGAGTTGTGTAATCTCTCTAGGAGCTAAATAAAGTTGACTTTCCTATAACCACTGTAATAGCAGAAATAGTTAGTAAATACAAGTTATTTTAAACTCTTGATTCCAATTTCTCTACTTTATCTAGGAAGGAAAGAATACCTAAAGATAATTCTTTAGTGTTCAACATAAATGTTCCTAAAATGTATGAGCAGATATTAAATTTTCCCCACACAGGTCTAAATTGCATCATAGTTTATATCTTACGTCATAGATGGTAGTTTTATCAAGTAACATTAAGTTTATTTCATTTCAAACAACAGTAATCTCCCTACTCAAATTTACATTGTCTGGTTTAAAGTTGGATGATCCTGCTGTTGAGAAACAAAGGTACTATTCTAACTGCAACAGAAAAGTATTATCATCACAGTAAATAGCCTGGAACAAGGAATGAATCAGTAGATCATAAAATCATTATTTAACATTGCGTAAACAACATTTAATGATGTCCCACATTTGTTTTAACAGTACCGGAGTGAAAATGGGTTGAAAGTATTACCTTGACCACATTTTGTGAAGAACATTTAGTTATTAGACTATTCATTATCTTTCTGTCAACAGTTTTAGAAACAGTTGTTAGCAGTGCATATAATCTCTTTTAAATGACTGATCCTTAAAGCTGATGTGATCACTAAACGAAAAGATTTTCTAATTTACAGATTTAGTTAGCAGATGCAGTTAACAGCACTTCCATAACATTAATAGTCACAACTAATTTAAAATTCTGCCATACAAGACTATAATAAAAATCTGCTTTTGGCAACTATAATTAGCATTTTTGTTTGTTTGTTTGTTTATTTTAAGAAAGAAAGAAAGAAATACAAATTTTACTTTGAAATGTTTTAATTTTTTTTTACTCCAAAACTACAGGATATATTTTAGGAAGGTAACCTACATAATTAGCACAACTCAGATGGTTAATTCTCATTTACAAAGTGCATCTATCCCTTGGATATCTCTTAGCCCACCATCTTTGTGCTTCATGTCCAGTCACGCAGATGCAATACTCAAGATGAAATCTTTAAATATTTGGGGGGTGAATGACAGGAGCCTTTGCTAGAAAACTCGCCTAGGCATTCCCTGTTGATAAATAAGATGAAAATCAATGACCAGAAGTTTTGAGGGTAAAACGCTGAAGATCTTTAGAAGAAAGTATCCTTGACTGGATTGTTTGCTATTTTTGTTGGAAAGCAGATTAGCAACATTGTTGATATTTGGTCCCAGTCACACAATTGGAACAGTAGCTTACTCAATGAAGATTTTCTGTGCCCACAATGCTCTCACACATGGTCTCCTGCAGGTCTCATATAATTAAAGAGTTTGTGGCCTTAGAAAGCTTTTATAAATGAAACGTCTATTTCTAAATGAATAAATATACTCATAGAAAGATAAATCAACAGACATGCATGCAGGCACATGTGGCACGGAATTCTGTCCTTCAGGTGCTTGAAATTTATTCCTCTGGAATACCTTGCATGTGTTCTAAATTTTTTTTTATTAGTTTAACAAATAGTTCTTTCCATTTTTGCCAGTTGAAAGAGGCAAAGCCAAAAGCAGACAGAATTAGCCAATTGATAGCTGATATGGTTGTGGAGTTTCCATTGTTAGTGAAATTCAAAACTTGACTTGACAATGTCTTCAAAAACTACCGCTATCTGGTTAACCCTACTCGGAGCAGAGCTGTGGGGGGAGGGGGTGGTGGTGGTGGTGAACTAAATGATCTCAAGTGGTCCCTTCCAATTGTGTCTATTCTGTAATTCAGTTTTACATATTTTTTTTCTTATACTGTAGCAAATATACTTTATAAGCTATTTTTGATAACAAAGGAAAGGAGATATTTAGTCAAAAAACATGACGTTGGATAACCTGTTGGATAACCTGTTTCTAGAGTTAAAGAACAGAGTAGAGGAAAAAAAATCTTACCTGTGACTGTTAAATCTACAGAATCAGATTAAAACACATACAAACACATGCACATAAAAACACCAAACAAAACAAAAAAACACCAAACAAAAAAACAAACTCATCTTTCTAGGAAATTGAAGGTACAAAGAACAATTCTGACAGCAGTGGAACTGTTTCCAAAGAAAATGTTAGAATCTTCTTGAAATATATGCAGTCTTTTCTGTTTCAGTCTGAATACACGGTCCCAAGCCACTAAGTTCATTTGCTTTCTGCCAGTCAATGATGGACTTTTTGTTATGAAATTACTCATATATTATGAAATGGGAGCAAACAGCTGGTACCTTTCTAGTTCCCTCCATAGAAAATATCACTAAGATGATACTGTTGAGAAGCACATGTGAGAGTGTGGGAGTGTTCTGTAGAACAGAATGTTCCAGCATGTCTTTTTTTTCTTAGAAGCTGAAGATGTATTCAGATTCCAATCAGAGAACCTGCCAGAGGTTTGCTGTCACTATTGAGTGAGAAAATCAATTTAAAGTTATTCTGTTTTTGGTACATTATGTGTTTTTACAAAATTAGAAGGTGTTTGGAAGTCCACTGAAATGATGATGGATAACCTCAGAAGCAATAAAATGAGTCAGTCTCAGCACGTAGGTAGATAGCCACTGTATATTAATTACACATTCTCCTCTATACACATTCCTTATAATGATTTCTTTAAGTGCATACTTAAAAGTCAAAGTCTAGGTTGAGAGGTGTACTGCAATTAGAACTCCAAGGACATTTCCTATTCTTCAAAAGGAAGTTAGAGCTGTGAAAAAACTTTTTACGGGAGAACGTAAGACCTAAATGAGTCACATGGATGTATTCTATGAGTATGGAGGTCAGGTATAAACCCATTTCCTGAGACTCACAGGAAGCCTAGTTTTCTTAGCCCTTGAAACTTTATAGCTTTGATTGTACGTATCAGGGATGTTGTATAACTGGAAGAATCTTAAAACAAACAGTGAAGGCATGTAAAATTAATGGATACCTTTTTATATATATTGACCTAAATATAACAATCATTAGATAGATCAAAAAACTGCAGCATTCATCTTGCTTCTACTATTTTAAGTAGATGAAAGCTAGACTGGAAGGCAGGAAAAGCACACTGGTCTACAGAAAGGGGCAAGAGAAACAATGAAAAGAAACAGGGCTAAGATACAAGAGAGTTGTAATTCTGAATCCCTAAGAGTGCCTAGGAAAAGTATTTTGCCATACCTTTCCCAAGCAGGGAGAGCCAGCTTGGTTTTGTGGTTGTGATTTGTACCGTTCCATTTTTGCTTTGAGATACATACATATTTGAACAGCTCCTACAAAGATGATGAAAGAATGTATACGCTCAGAAGGTCCAGATAGGAAGTGAATGTTGGATCAAGTAGTTGTACAATCTGTACAACCTGTAAAACCTCTACAACCATATACGTATGCTGAGTATGAATTGTAACAGAGATATATCTAATTCACTATCACATATTTGATATGTTTATTAAATTCAGCTATTACGATCTATTCATTTGCTTCACTGTTTTTCCAGTGTATCTTCCATTACTAAATTTGTTTCATCAGTTCTAAGTGATAAGCTGCGTTAAATAATTCAATATTTTGCACTATGTTATGGTATTTATTATATGCAGAGTTGAACATTATTGCCATATAATATAAAAAACAATGTAAATGTGTGAATGAGGTAATTAAATGACTTATTTGTTTAATTGATCACTGAAGATTTATTTAAAATCTTTTGACCCTTTGCTTTGCATTCACTGCCAGCTGAATTTATATTAACAATAAAGAAGTGCACCAATGGAACTTAAATGTAAATCTCAGCTTGCCACTTCCTCCCTTTCTAATTGAGGCCAGCATATTATTTTTCAATCCTGTCTCAGGGAAGATCTGAAAAAAAAAATAACCAGGATTACAGAGATAACTACGTATCTGAGAATTATTTTCTAAAGTAATGATGTTACTTGGCTTTTCTAAAAGGAGGCATTAACATTTTCTATAAAAAACAGGCCCAACACCTGCCTACTGGGCTGATTTTAAAGATTCAGTGTACAAAGATCCTAATGACAGATTTCACACCTAACATACTCATTATTTTTTCAGAATAACATTTTATTATATAGTCCTATACTTATGGTTCCGTGTCCACAGACAGAATTGGAAAAAAAAGAAACCTGTGTTATTTTAGAGCCTTTTTTAGATACATCTAATGAGTAGTACAATAATCAATACTAAGGACTGATACAATAACATAAAATTAATAATTGCTTTTCCAGGTAGTAGAAGTCCCACAACTGAATCAAAGATCCTGAGAAATAAATATAAAAAAGTTTTGCCAGATGAACGCCAAATTTTGAAAGAAAACTGTACAATTTGTTTTTTCATCTTCACTTTGAAAACATTAATGAACTTTTAAGCACAAGGACATAGATATATGAATAACAACATCTGTGATGGAAATTTATAATAAACCCTTCTTTTAAAAATTAAAAAAGTTCTGTGTTCAATCCATTAACTAACAAATACTTCTTTCTATCCTGAGAACTAAGGTTATTGCTAATTATGTCTTTATATTGTTCAAATCTACAAATGCACCTCTTCATCATCTTCTGTCAGTAGTGAATTTTTCCTTTGCTATTCTTGCATGAGGGTAGCAAAAGCTTAAAAAGACTGAGGAGTAAAATATGCATTGCCTGCTACAACTGCCTGCTATTTTAGTTAGAATTGCAACAATTCCTTTGCTTACACTCTTTTCTGTTTTGAAATCAGTAAGATGATACAAATATTTCCTTTAAAGTTTATTTCATTCAGTTCAGCAGAGCTCACTCATGAATGATACAGTACACTGCTTTTCCACTGAAATGGAACCTGATGAGTACCTATCACTAAATTAATTTTTTAATGTTTTTTTACAGCTTTGTTATGCAGTAGCTTCATCTCTGGATTGAGTCAAACAGATGATATAATGTAACTCTAAGTTGTATTTAATATAGGATCCTATAACTTTTGTTGCTATGAAATAACTATAAACACGGGCTCAGTAATGATTGTGTCTAATGCCAAAAATCTGTGAGAGCAATGGCAAGAAAAACCATTCTCAAGAGCAGCTCTGCCAATACCACAGGTGCAGCCAACCAAAGCCTGACTCCTTTTGGAAGGAAACTCAGCAGCTCTCTAGGACTAATGCATACTCAAAATAGACTTGGCCATGAGGTTAGACACTATCACTCAGAAATTTATTTAGACTGATCTTGAAGATTTCTGAGGGTGGAGGCTAAACATCCTCTCTTAGGCAACACATTCTGCTGCTTGATTGTACTCATGACTTGACTGTTTTCATCTATGTCCTGTCTAAGCCACTCTCAAGTCCATCTGTTCTCCTTCGTCCTACCACCATGCCTTCACAGGAAAAGGTTTTTTTCCATCTATTTAGGTAAACTCCATACACATAGCAGAGAGCTGCTACTAAGCTTTCTTTTCATCAAGCTGAAGAAACTCTATTCCCTCATAAGCTTCCTCTCACAGGGCAAGTAGTCCTGTTACCTGACAAGCTTGGTAGCCCTCTGATGAACCTGCAACAGTTTATTGGTGTATTTCTCCAAACTAGATGGAATACTCTAGATGCCGCCTAACAACTTTTGATCAGGGAGTAGGTGGGACATTCTACCTCCTATAGTCTTGTGCCTATGCTTCTCCTAATACAGCTCAGGATGCTGTTGGCCTTCTTATCTACCAGGGCATCCTGTTGGCTCTTGGTCAGCTTGCTTTCTGACAAGAAACCCACAGTCTTTTCTGCAGAACTGCTAGCCAGCTAGGCAGCTCGTAGCCTGAACCTCAGCCAGGGTTACTTCTTCCTCAGCTCCTTGAGTTCCATACTGATAAAACAGTAAATGTGATGGATAGTAAAATACACAATGCTCACAAGATTTCTTCTCTGTCTTAAAAAAGTAATAGCTTTATCGTAAGTACTTTAAGGTGTGATATTAAATGTTAAGAGATAGACATTCAAGATTTTATATTTCTTAAGCTGTAGACTCCATGTAGAAGTCTATGAATCTTGACAAATATCCTGTTGGCGGGCTAAATAAAGGAAGACAATGGACAGTGGAGGAATATGCAATGCTTTCTTAATAGCTAAGGTAATTTCTTTAACTGCAGATGAAAAAGATATGAAAGAAAGAGAATCAATTTCCATCTGTTTTCTTTCTACAATTTATAACCTTAAGTTTTTATTTCCATTCAATATAACTTAGGTATATGCCCCCGTGCCAAACATTTATTTTACTTTCACAGCTCAATATGTTCTCAATATCACTTTCCTATACAATAAATTAATCTTCACCAGCTGTTCCAGCTCTTATTTCTCTTTAATATATTATGTGAAAGTACAAAATATCTGCAAACCAGTATTCAATAAATAGATAGAATCATAGGATCCTTAGAGTTGGAAGGGACCTCTGAAGGTCATCTGGTCCAATCCCCCTGCAATGAGCAGGGATATCACAGCTAGATCAGGTCGCCCAAAACTTGATCCAGCCTTGCCTTGAAAGTCTCCAGGGACAGGCCATCAACCACAACACTAGATAACCTGTTCCAATGCTTCACCAGCCTCACTGTGAAAGAGTTCTTTTTCCTTATATCTATCCTAAATATACCCTCCCTAAGCTTGAAGCCATTTCCCAGTGTTCTGCTGCCACAGACCCTACCATAGCCTCCTAATGACAAGCAAGTCAGGTATTATGCATGAGCACTTATTTACACATATAAACACACCTTTAAGCTTTGGTAATTAATGTATAATACAGTTTTCATATCAATTGCGGTATCTTGAAACATTTAATCGAAGAGAGCTGATATTTGTTACCAAATTGCAATAACATGCACCTGTACATGCATTCCAGGAGTTAATACTCAAAAGCACTTTGCATAGGTATATTCGCACCTAGAGGAGAGCATAGTTAATATTTTTTAAAAGCCTCCAAGGAAATTTTTATGGATTCCTTGTTTGATGCTCTCCATTTGTTATGAATTAATATGTTAGTATTTTTGTATCAGTTATGTTAAATCTTTTAGGTGTCTGGAGTACAGGATGCTGTAGACAGCAACACTACCTTCACTCTGAAAGTGCAGGCCCCTCCAGCTGAAGTAAAAAACCACTAATTTCCCCTCAAATCATCCCACTGGATGGGATAGAGGACTGCTATTATCAGACCTGCAAGTTTTACCACATATTCCTAAAGATTATTTGTCTAAATTAAATCTACATTAACTGAATTTCCTTTATTTCCCTCTGGAGTATGCACACACACGCACACAAAAGAATAAATCATTTTACTATCTCCTCTATTGACATTTTCCTCTTCTTTTTGTCCATACAATCAAGTGTCTCCTTTTCTTGGTCTCAGTTCATTGTTCAGTGGCAATACTACAGAATCATAGTATCTCACCTTCACATATTTTGTGGCCTTCTGCCAGTCCTTACCAAAGTTGCCTTCAGGGTTAACTCGTTTTTCCAGAAGTTAGTTTTTTCTTGCTTCAGAGACTATCAACATCTCTCAAATCACCCTAAACCCTATAGTTTATTTCAGAATTTTTCCCAATAGTTAGTTTTCAACTCTTCCGTCCACTGCTTCCATCCAACACTGTCTACAGCCTATCCTTCCTTCTGGCCTAGTGGTCTTACTTCCAAAAGCCAATTCCTCACCCCTCAAATGCCATACTCAGAATTTTGCAATTATTTCACTCCCATATCAAATTTCTTCTTTCACAGTTGCTCTCAGAATACTGAAATTGAGCTTCTGAATTCCTGTGCCCACTTTTCTTGCAACATTCCACCTATGTAGACATACCTTTTGGTTAAGATACTCATATTTGCATTATTCTTCCTGATAGCTAGTAATAAAACAATTGCTATGAAAATATAAATATAACTGTAAGCTATGTGAGAAAAACAGTAAACTTCACGATGACTCTATAAGAGTCATAATAAGAAGACACTTTATTCCAAACATGAACAGTATATATAGACAACTCTTGTAATAAACAACTTTGTATTGGGTCACATCAGCCAACTGGCTACATCTGATTCATTGCTTCGGTCTTCCTTGTTCCTTCTCATTGGTCCTACTCTTCTCCACCTCTTCTCCACCTCCTCCTTCCTTTTTACATAACCTTTCACATAATCCTCCACAGTAAGAGATATTATAAATTCTTCTAATGTTCCTTGCACAGCTAAAGTGATAATAGGCTTTGCTACATCTTCTAATACGCTTAGCACTTTTGTACAGTGCAGATCACATAATTTACTTATGGTAAAATAAAGAAAACAGTCAATATTGTCCAAAATTTTTTCTTTTTCTTTTCCTTTTCCTTTTTTGTTTTTGTTTTTGTTTTTTGAGGAATCATATAGAAGGTTTTGTTTGCAGAAGTAGTGAGAAGATAAAAGTATGAAAAATTGAATCAAATTATTTTTTGAGATGATTGCAGATTGATTCCAATAGATTTAAAACTACTATACAAATGTTTGAAGGAAAAATATAATAAAATTCAAAGGGAACATTTAAGACAAATGCTTATCCAAAAAGTAAAAAAGAGGAGGAATACAAAAAAGGCAACAAAACAATTTTGCATCTGTCCAGACATATACTTTTTATTTTCTGTCTGATCTTACATTCTATTTTGTGTGTGAGATGACAGATCTAGGGGTCAAAACTGGATGGTCTCATGAGAGACTAGTTCCCTGGCAGACACCCCAGATGTCTTCAGGAGCCATTGGTTTGTGTGTAATTCATGGGTGAATTTCAGGCTGGTCTGTTTGGTGAGTGAGAGAAGATCCACACCTGGACAGACTCCGGATCTGAGTTCTTGATACCAAGAACTTTGATCTGGAGGGCAGATTGATTGAGGGCAGAGATCCAGGCACAGATGTTGGACTGATTTGGAGTCCATACTAGCAAGCAAGGGATTCATGAATGTGGTGTGCAGGTGAATTGTGTATTTCAGTACATGAACATCAACTGTGATCAGCTGGAGCTGGGAAGGATGCAATTTTTTTTTGCTTGCCATAAACTTCTTGGCCAAACTCAGAGAGAAAATATGACCCAGACAGGGATAGTCAGGCATAACCATCATGACAAAGGAGTTACTCTGCAATCACACTCTTTCTTTTCTCCTCTTGCATTCAGTGTTTATATTAGGATTGGAAGAAATGTGGAAGATTCTATAGAGTTGGTGTAGTCCTTTCACAGTATTGTTACTCTAATGATTCTGGATTTTTCTCGTGAGATTTTACCTCGCTCATCAGTGTGATTTCAGGCCACAGATGTGCTCTATTATGCCTTTATATGTCTTCCATTCCTATCAAAACAGATAAGATCTGAGGAAAGGGAATCGATTGCTTAGTGTCTCAAGGAATTAGAGGAATTAGCATTGAAAGCTGTCAGATATAATAACTATTCTTATGGTTGTACACTGTTGTACCTATTACATTACATACTGCCTAATCTTCATCTGGTCTCAATGTCCGTTCAGTATGAGAGCAATGAAAAGTCCTCTTGCACTTTCAGTCTTAGCTGAAGCAGAATAATCTGGTCAGATCAAGAATTCTGTGCCTAAAAAAACTGCTTCTTAGAAAGTTTCCCAGACTGTCAGTCTTCAAGTCAGCATAAGTACGCATCAACTTCACCTTTATCATACAGAGGAGTCCTTCTATCTTAGGATATATATTTGTACTTAGGTATACACAAAAGGGTAATTCTAACCAAGCCCATCTCACTGCTAATTTTGTGCTTCTGGAACTTCAGGCCATTTTTTGCACTAGATCTAACATTAAAAGAAATCTGAATTAAAAATTAATTTTGCTTTGGGCATTTTACAGAAAAGGAAATGTGTGGAAAATCAAAGAACAAGCTAGGCAAAGCCCTAAAGAAACGCTCTGAATGTATTTAATCTTCATTTTACTTTTAAGGTACAGGCAGATAGATTGTGTGACCTGAAATCTATTCCAGCTTTGTATTCTCTAATACATTAAAAATTTGGATGTAGGGGTCCACAGTGGTTGCAAAGAATATTGTTTTGATTGTACTGGGAAGTGTGTATTTGGAAGACTGGCCTGTTTAATGGAGAGGGCCACCTCAAAAACTCTAGGCTTGTTCATGCAGGTTGCAAGTTCTGCTGCAGCCAGTACAGAGCAAAGCTGGAACTTGGCAAATGCAATTGTGAAATGAGTATCCCTGCTTTCCTTTGTGCCAAGAGTTTAATATTGTGCCACAGGCAGAATCCCTTAATGTTTTCCCTCAAAGACTTTTGTATTGACTTGGCAGACATTGGTGCATTTCAACAAATTATAAGTCTTCTTAATGACAAATTTCTGAAGATCATTTAAGGGTAGTTGGGATTAATTTCTTGAATTCTTTTGAGGATTCTTTTGAAGCACATAAAGAGCTGATTTGCCAGTGCCTCCCAGGTCTTACAATATTCTTAGAGATTTACTTTCTCAAATTGGACCCAAAGCAACAATGATACTAGAAAATACATGTTCCTTCCATTCAAATATATTTGACATGGGTCTGGTCTCTTCTTTTAACAGTAATCCATTTCCTGTGACCCAGCAATCCAATAAAATATGAATCAGAGTCTCACAGTTCCCTACAGCGAGGGAGCACTGGCCTTCAGGCCTAAACAGATCTTCCCGCAACTACAACTATAAAAGTACTCCTAATAAATAAATGAAGTGAGCTATACAGACAATTGGGATGAACATTATCAGCAAGAAGGTAGCATGTCTCAAGCTGAGATCTTTGATAGAGTTATCACTAAATAAAAATAAAGAATCCTTTAAGAATCACTCTTTAAAATATTCTTCTTCTTTCAAAGTTACTTTTTCCACATCTAATTTTAGATCAACAGTAAATATAGTTCTGTCTGCTTTACACGAGTGTGTGCAATTCTACAAAGTAGTTGCTGTTATGTCAATTTGACTAATGGTTGTAATGTATATATTAGCTTCTTTGTCTTATTTTCAGCTGGGACAGAATTGTTTTCTTCAAGGGTGTCTGGTATGAGGTTTTGTTTTGGTTCTAGGAGAAAAACACTTGATAACACATTGATGTTGATAGCTGTTGGCAAGCATCTTTGCACAGAGCCAAGGCCATTTGTAGCAAAGGGCTCAAGGAGCTGGGAGGGAACAGAATTAGGACAGCTGACTTAAATGGGCCAAAGGGATATTCCATACCGTATGACATCATGGGGAAGGAGTTTTGAAGGAGGTGGGAGTTCATCTTGCTCCCTTCTGCTGCTTGGGGGGCTGGCTGGGCACTTGATCAGGGAGTGATGGGCACTTACCTGTGCATTACTTGCTATATATATTCATATATGTATATGTAACATAGAAACATACGTTATAGTCATAACTATTATCCTTTTTTCCTATCTTAGTAAATAGTTTTATCTCAACTCAAGAGTTCCACTTTATTCTTTTTTTTTTCTGATTCTCTCTCCCATTCCTCTGGGAAGTGGAAGGGAGTGAGCAAATGACTTTGTGGTGCTGAGCCACCT
The DNA here is from genome assembly GCA_013399175.1 of Odontophorus gujanensis. Lineage (NCBI taxonomy): Eukaryota > Metazoa > Chordata > Aves > Galliformes > Odontophoridae > Odontophorus > Odontophorus gujanensis. Next base: position 21,236 of record VXAB01012943.1, read on the forward strand.
GCCAGGTTAAACCACAACATTTCTAATACAGAGAAAATAGGAAAATTCCATATTCCAGAAAGAAAATTGAAGGGTTTACTTGAGGTCCTGTAGAAGTAAACACATATAAAAGAAAAACTGTATTTAGATACACCTGTACACACACATATGGAAACAGTCTTTTATGTACAGTGCACAAGTAGCCTCTGGTGCATACATGCATTTGATCTTTTTACACGCTTTTTTTTTTTTTTAAGTAAGGTTTCTTGATCTAAGTTCTGAATTGAAAAAGGAAGACATAGATACTAAACTTAATAAACTGTTGTCAAAAAGAATCAGCTACCAGTTGCAACAATCCATGAGGAATCTACTTTCAGTTAATACTCTCTGGACCACTTCTGCAAGCCAGTTACAACACTTTTCTAAGCAAAGACACAGTATGTTTTCAGTATCGGAACTATACAAGGGCATTAGGTAAGATTTGAGTTTTGGTCTGAGTTCACAACATTTAAGTCTTCGAGTCAACACTGAGAGAAAAAACAAGCCCTATATCAACTATTTAAAGTGAGGTGAGTTGCCTTTTAGAGATGTTTGTCTCTACTCATTGACTACAGAGGCAATTTACTGCTATTAGTATTCTAATTTAGGAGGCTCAGTGAAGTTGAATAGGAAGAGCTCAGATCTCCATCTCCACCAGACCCTATATTCTCTCTGTTCTTCACTCTTGCATGAAAAATGAGTTAATACAAAGCTACAGAAAGCAAAGGTGAAATCAGTTCTGTCCTTGTGCTCATCTGTGTAGAAATGAGGCAATGTGTGAAACACAATGTACTCTTAAATTTTGTTTTCCGCTATAAACTATAAGTCTTTAAATGCCATACTTGGCTTGCAAGAAAAATCTCCTTCTGCAATTTAAAGTTTCTTCTGAGCATACAGCTCCCAGTATTTGATAATGCCCTTATTGCCATTATCATTCTTTATTCTTCTAAATTATCTTGTCATACAATACATGTAAGTTGCAATGATTTTTCATTTATGACAAGTTTTGTGAAACAGGACAGGATTATTTTTTAATTATTTTAAGGGGAGATAAATTTTCAAGTTATTCTCCTATTAACAGCTAAATATAATGGCTAACAAATATGCTCAAATGAGCGACACGTAAACCTGATACAACAGATTACTTGATGGATTCAGTTGACATCGGATTGTCAGGAGTTTTCTGACTACATTAAAATCTATCAAATGAGTACCAATTAGTGGTTAAAAATAACAATCTCTTGGCTTTTAAGAAATCAGCTTTTGAATGCATAACACAGTTTACCTGGAACTGTATGTTTCAGTTAAATTAAAGTGCACACATCTATAAGCAACTAGGATGTGAATGGTTATTTTAAGAAGCAAAGCATAATGTCATTCCTTGACTTGTGGTCCAGAGCCAAGTGAACACTTAAAATTGAATCTTATTATGAATGTATTATTTCCCTGTCAGGAAATATCACTCACCTCAAAATTGGCTTTGACCTTCTCTGGGTGTCGTGCAGTCCTCATCTGCTAAGGGACATTTCCTCTTAAGAATTAAAAAAAAAGGCAGAATAATTTCTGCATGAATATTATGAACATATGATGAAGTACCTTCTAAACTCGAGTGGTAGAGAACTGTATCCTGCTCAAAAGGCAGATCTGTGGCTGAAGGAACTGGCTCAGGAACTGTTTACCATGTAGAGTTTTCTGTTTCATGCCAAAGTGGTATTTATTAACTTACAGAAGTTCTGACATAAGGGAGAGTGAAAACCTTGTCTGATATGTTTATGGATAGAAGCAATGGTGGTGTAGGTTATCTCCACTTGCTTTTCACACCTTTGGCTAGATTAGCAACTTCTCCTTACATTGGTCATTCTAAGCAGAGTAGAGGATGTTTGCACAGTGTAAGAGTTATGTATCTCCCAAGAGCTGTGTTAGTATGGAGACTTCAATCTTCTGCCTACCATGAGGGGTCGAGACAACCAGACAAACTAGAGGACCTAATTTTACAAATAAACTAAACTCTACTCTGTTTTCTGAGTTTCGCTAAACTAATTGAGGTTGCTTAAAGAATTTTGACAACAACTGTGCAAGTCAGAGGAAAAAGAAGATTTAAAAATATATATATTTTTAAAAAGTAAGAAAAAAGTATTTTCTGTTATTTTGCTTTATGTATCTATCTATATCTACACATCTATACATCTGTAAGGAATATACACTATTGAATTTTCTTTAGATTTGCAGGGCAGAAGTAGGGGATCTTTGTTGTTTGTGGTTTTAATAAAATAAAATGCGGGTCAATTAAGCAGTCAGTTAATCTTTTAAAAGATGTTTATCATGACCATAAACATTTTTAATAAGATATTCACTCTCTAGCACAATGAGTATGGTTTTAGAAAAAGTTGCACTACCACTGAATGACATTTTTTTAAAGTACAGTTATGTTCTAGAAAACAACCACTAATACAATTAATGGTTATTAATGGTGCAATTCTGTGTTCCCTTGTGCTTTAAGCAAACAAGCTTTGCTTGCTTTGTACACAAAGAATATAAGAATTTTTCAGCCTAATTGGAAAAGAAATTCAGAACTGCTTTCTCATTGGCTCACATATAAGCTGTAATTTGCTGTTTAATTAATTATTCTGCAGATGATTTGCCAGCCAGAATAGAATGAAATCACTGTCTCATTGCTGTATTGACTTTGTGCTGATAGTAGGCAATGATTTTTGCCACTCAAAGAAGTAAATGTAAATAAACTCATATGACTGTATGCATACAAGTGAAAAATCTGATAAATAAGGCTTTGCATATACAAGCCCCTGACCATAATAATCACTTCGAAGAAATGACTGATGAAATGTTAATTACTGCATTCCTCAGTTATGACTCAATTAGAGCCCTCCTGCTGAATAAGAAATTTACGGAAATGAACAGAGAATTAAAATTGCCAAATGTTCTAAATTAGTTCCTTAAAAGCTACACATAGGGTAAGTACTTAAAAATGAGCCTTGACCGATGTGGATAGGTCCAAGTGTAAGTGAGTTCCCGGGTGAAATTTCTGTTTGAACTTTAAATGACTTCGAGACCTAACCCTCACAAACTTTTCTAATGGATGCTTACAGTGAAAGTATTTTCCTCAGATGTATGATTCTGTAACACAATGAAATCTCACGGACAAGGCTGGTAACTTTGTAAATTCCCATATATCAAGAAACAAGTTGTGTTGTTCAGTGGAGGCATACTCTGAGACCTTAGTCACAGAAAGTATACATTAGAAAAATCAGTTCACCCAGAGGACACTGTGATAATATCCCAGTAATGTAGTTTTAATGACTGCTGCATGCCAGAAAATGGGAAATCAAAATATATTACCATATAAAGATATGGTCATATGTATTATCTGTAAATACAGATTTGTAACAGGAGAACAAAGTCCCTGAAAAAATCTAGGTATATCTTCTTAGTAACAAAATCTAAAATAAAGATCTTTATTCGTGCCCATTTTAAGAGGATGGGTAATGAGTAGGTTACCTTGAGTCAGGATACACTGGAATATTTTTATATAACTTTTCTTCATCTCCACTTGTCTAAATTGAAATGCCCTCCTCCTGTGTATCTGAACTTCCTTGTCTGTGATTTGAATCTCTGAAGTTGCTTCATAGAGATAAAATAATCCTGTCCACTATCATAGATACTTACTCAACATTCTTGATTCATTCTTAAGTTTTAATGTTTCAGCTTCAAGTTGCTTTTTCCTTTTTCAGACACTTATGTCCAAATCTCACAGGCCCTTCCGAATGATGTACATGTTTACTAACGTATCTGTGATTGGTTTAATCAGTTGTAGAATTTTAACATGACAGAGAAAAACAGCTGATGAGCATGACAGCGACATCCATGCTCTTCAGTGCACTTTCAGACTGCCCATTCACAGTCACCTGCATGCAGGAATGTTGATTTTGATAGTGAGGCCTAAACTTATGTACTTGAGTACTTCTTAAAAACTGAATCTTAAGCCACTGTAGTCTGCATTTTGACAGTTCATACCAGAAAAGAGGAGGGGGATCTGTTTTCCAAAACTAATTGCAGGCTTCTTACTGTTAGCAGCACTGACCATTCATTGGATGGAAAATTTGCAATTTAATAACTGAAATACAGTTATTTTTGATGTACTTATGCAGAAAGAAAAGACAGATAGATACTGTTGAGGCTCTAAATCAGGGGGTAAATGAACAGATGGACTTCAGTGAATGTCTCAATGATCAGAACTGCAGTATTTAAATGCCTTCACATTTAGAGGGATTATTTGTATTGGGTAAGCTTTTGCATGAAATGTATTGAGAATTCTCAGAATATGATGCAGAGAAGATAGTAAGGTCACCTGAGAAATGTAGTTGTGATTCAGAACTGCTTGGCAGGATGTGAAGTCTTGTAGTTCTGTTATCTCATAAAAGTAGGTAGAACTGGTCTGTGGTTCCTAATGGTGGCTCCTAACATTTGGAAGAACAGATCTAATGCACTGTAACATATTTATAGTGTTTCCAAAGCCAACCCTTATGTGTTTTAAAATCACAGGCAATGGCTGCTACAGTACTTTTGAAAACCTCATAAATCTCCTGTCTTTGGATGTCTTCACATGCCTTTGTTATGAGTTCATTCAGTCTGAAAGTTAGGTTCCTAACCATCTAAGTAATTTCTAGTCAGAAGAATATGAAAAAAACTTTAATATGGAGACTAATATGGTATGATGGTGCTTTAAGCTAACAGCAGAGTACTGGGCCTATAATCCATGCACCCAATGCACATTCTTACTGGGTACAATGAACACCTCAGTGAAAGCATAAAGCTACTTCAAGCCTCAGAACAAAAAACATTTAACTACTAAATAATCACAGACAACATCAAATGTGAGTGATCCAGAGCTATGTGAGCCCTTGGATTAAAAATTAACAGCATTATCCTTCTATAAGGATATAATAGGGCAGGTCCACATGAAGACTGAATAAAACACCTACATTCGCTGCTGTAAGAGATTATAAACAAGTCTGACCCTTACACTTAAAAATATGAAGAAAAGCAGATAGATCTACCAGTGTTATAGTATTGTCTGTTAAAAAAACATAACATGGTAACAATTACAAAAAAAGAAGAAAAAGTAAATGTGTGTGTTAATCTTCTAAAACTTACGGACAATCTAAAGCTATTACATATTCAGTATTGTTCTTACGTAATATTGCTAGCATAAAATTATGTTACAATATTGATTTGATTTTCAATTTTATATACTTATGCACTTCTTAAGTGATCAAGAGAAAGCTCAAAATCTATTCACATTGTATTATCATAAAAATTTATTTCTATGAAAATATTTTATTCATACTGTGGTTTTGCTCTCAACATTTTTCCCCACTGCCTAAAAAACATCTTTTTTAGGCAATTAGAAAAGAAATGCAAACATTAAGTTTTTGTTTTACATCAAACCATATAATTTCTTATGCTACATGGCTGGAAATCTTCAGAAATGTACAAAATTTTGATACTGAAATAACGTCATTTTATCATTCGATCCAGCTTCTACATATTTCCTTGTCTGTAGCCCATAAAATTATAAAGTGACAACTATTAAGGATTAAACGTTAATGACTACTTTATGGGCCATATTTCACCATAAGTTCTACATCATTCACAAAAATACTGACATTCTTAGGAAAAATCCAATGTAAAATTCTTTTGCATGCTTGCAAGCAGGATTCAAACACTTACATAACTTCTCTTTCTGTGGCCTTGTGAATTCCTCTGACAAAACATTCAAAGTAGACAGAATTTAGTATGAATTTACAGGCTATTAGGTATGAAACACTTGTTTTATGAACTCTAACTATCTCCATAGGTTAAATGTGTTTCTGATTTTCCTTATGCATTTCTGATATTCTGTTCCATCTGTTTATTTACTGAGGTGACACTGGTCCTCCTTGAAATCAGAGCCCTGGTTTGTATTAAAAAAAAATAAATACATAAAGTGCAAATAAAAACAAACAAAAAAAGAGAAATCCTTATAAGAGAATGCCAGACAGGTTACTGAAGAAATTTGCCTTTTTAAAACTGAGCATGATATAGTTAGTTAAATTTGATGCAACATTATTTATCATCCTTCCAAAGACTCTAAGGTATTCACAGTGTGGCTTATTAAATGACATTGCCATCATGCATGCTATTACATTATATTTGGCTGACATAGGAAACTCTAATGAGAATGTGCCAGTAAAAGGCTTTAGGCACAGACATAAACAAAGTCAATAAAATCACATCAGAAAGAAGAAGGAAAAAAAACCTATAAAAGAATAAAATCTGTACAAGAACAATGCCTGACTGTTATTGCCTTGAGCTTTTTCAGGATTTCTGGAGTTCTATGATGGCTGAGCAAACTTTGTCTCTGCATCTCAGTCTTTGTCAATATGTGTCTGCAAATTCTCATACAAAACTTTCTTGTCTTTATCTGTACAGTAGATATTCTAAAAATGCATGTGCAAAGGAAGTTGCTTTCCCCTCGTATATCATTATTTTTTAGATATAGTTACTACTGGCTGTGCCTACTATTTCCTACCTCCTCTCTGAAGCTCACATTATAGCAAAACATAAGTAGTTCTGAGAGAAGATATTGAATGTCACTTAGGTAATGATCCACCTGTAGGCACTATTGCAAATAAGTGACGTTCATTGTCCCATGCCAGGAACATGCCAGGGTCATCTTGAAGGGTACCGACTTCAGTTCACAGGCCTTTGAGTAATGATTTCCAGTCAACTGTAACAACACCTTTTGAGTGCAAGCAGTACTTGGGTAGATGCGGCTATTTTTAGTAACTATTTGGTGTATACATCTATTTGCCTTCTGAGAATACACATATCCATCCCAGTAGAAGTCATCCCAATTTCCTCAGAATCTGCTGGAATGCATTTAGAAGATTCAAGTTCCCTCAGGAACACAAGATTTATCAGAGGAGGAACAGTTCTCCTCCTAATTACAAGTATATGTATGTATGCATATGTATACGCATGTATGGAATAAATAAATAAAGAGACTTGCATAAATATACATAATATCAGTACAACTTTGGTATACTTTAGTGATTTCTTTGTCCTCTGAGAAGCTGCTAGTTTTGCCTGATGTCTCCATTTTTACTTTGCTAACAGAAAACATGAGTTTGAGTCTTCATTGTCATTTTTTGTCCATATTATTTTCTTTCTCTTTTTTTTAGTGTCTAGGACTGATTAGGTGCTCTGCTAAGCAGCTCACTACAGTGCAGATGAAATTGTTTCTGATGTGCTCATTCCTTCTGCAACCTATTCAGTGCTGTTTATTCTTTCCTCATTCTGTGCCTAGAGTGATAAGCAACATGGATTGAGGCATTGCAGCCTCCCTGCCCTGAGGTGAGAACAGGTGGTTTCCTGCTTCCCCAAAGTCTTCATTAAAGTTTATATGAGTGTCATTCAGTAATGTAGAGACTGCTTCACAATGGGATTGTTTCCACTATTTCTTTCAGAGACTTCTGTATTTCCATGCTCAATTCTATAGGTGATAACTTAAAGTCAATGGACTTAATATCATATATATGTATGAAAGAACCATCTTGATATTTTTATCATAAACTGAAGTCATAAAACTGACACAGAGAAAAAGAAAGCAATGCCTAGAATGGAACAATGTCTGTTTTGTTAGCAAGCCAAAATGCCATGTACTAGTTATTCAACAAAACCATGTATAACACTCTGACAAAAAAAGAAAGAACAGAAATTCATGCCACGGTGAAAAATATGGACTAAAATGTGTTAATTCCATATCAATGTTTTATTAGAAGGAAACTGTGCCTATTTGCTAATTAAGTAGCTTTGCTACATAACTGTAACTCTGACTACCTATAAAAGCAAATAAACAAACAAACAAAGCCTCCACAAACTGCAGATTTCTCTATGTAAGGGCATTTATGAGACTGAAATTAAAAGCTACTGAAGTCTGCAGTCCACTTGGAAAATCCTTTGAATCCCTCAGCAGTCTGCGCTCTCTTGCTTGCAGCTCTTCCAGGCCCACTGCTCTGACCCCAGGAGGGGTTACATTGTCTAGAAATGTGAAAAGTCCCCAAGGCAAAATGCAAAGTCATTCAGTATTTAATCATGCTAAACTGTTCAGGAAGGCAGAATCAATCACTGGCTTTCTCATATTCTTCATGGGTTTTTTTTTGTTGTTTTCTTTTTGTCTAGTTTGCCAATTTCCTAGAGTACATTTGCTGTGCTTAGATCATATCTTGTACTCTAGTCAACGTGCATTCAGTACATTAAAGCTCAGCACGTATAATAGTAAATATATATTGACCACGAGAAGTTACTTGCAATTCCTGATGCTTCAAGTACATAACCTCTACCAATTAAATTGCACTGGAGTAAATCTAATGATAGCTCAAGGCAAGAATACTGAGGCTTTAGGTTTCTAAAGGAACTTTAGGATGATAGATCTTTTTTAAAAAGATCAATATGCACTTCTTCAAACTTTTTGCACTAGATTTTTAAGTTGTAAATTCACATGATTTAGGTTAATTTATAGTTGTGTAAACTTGGTTTTACCTATTAGTAGGGAAGTAGCATTGTTTCTTGTGTATTTTGGAAATCTTCAGACCCTGAATAGTCTCTGATGTTATCTGAAGGCAGATAAAGGAAAATGAGCACTACAAACAGGCAGGCTATGTGTTTTCATGTTAAGATACTATTAGTCCTGTTTCTTCATTGCACAGATACAGAAGGCACAGAATGGTTAGATGCAGACTGACAAAGATATTTTACAGGGCTTAATGAGTGGAAAATTTTCCTCACAATAGTAAATGGAATATCACTACAGCTGGGGGTGTTAAAGACAGAAAACATTTCAAAAGTTGGGCTTTCAGGCTTAGAAAAGCTGGTACTGGCCTTAATGCAACAAGAGGCACAAGGTGAATTTTGAAGTAGAGAGCTTCTCACTGAAGTCTATTAATTACTGATCTATGTATTATGTAAACCAAATTACTCGTCAGAGGAGAATCTGAACAGTAAAAATAAATGTCTTGGTTATCAAGCTTCAGCATCTGCTCATGTCCCAGTACATTCCAAGTCATCTCCCCAGAATGGAATAGAGTCCAAATCCAAGCCACTTGTTTGCCTAAAGTAAATGGGAGGAAAGAATAGTCTTAGTCATCCTCCAAATCTGGATGATCAGGAGAGCAATTAGATCTTTTCTGTCAATTTCCCCATAATTTATTTATCATCCAAAGGTTTTCTGTTGCAGAATGTTATTATGTTTAACACCTGCTGTGTTACTGCACAATTTTCTTTATGCTGACATTGAAACAGAGAGGAGAGCAAATGATTGTGTTCTGATACAACCTAAACTTTTGAAGGTTTACTTGACAAGCTAAAAAAAAGTAAGTATCTGTATGGTTGCCTTTCTTCATACTGAGGTGAAGAATCCTCCATTTTAACATCTTTCTATTTCTTATGCTTATTACATACCTACACAGCCTGTGGATGTTCTGCACAGAAAATTACTCTGATGCAATAAAACCACCCCAAACTCTAATACACACTACCATCACCACAAAAACTAAAATAAAAATCACAATTACATCAGTGTTACAGTTACAATGTCAAGACATGAATATGTAATTATGAATCACTACCACTCTGGCCTTAACTTCAGTTTCCTAAAAAGAGAACGAAGTTCCAGCAGTAGAATAATTTTCCTGATTGGCATCTGAAAAGCACTTTTGGAGCAATCACAGGTCACTGTGCTGTTGCCAGCTTATGGGGCTCTTATGGATAGGTCGCTTGGCAGACGGCTCTGTGCTGATGACTGAAGCAGGTGAGCAGACAGAAAATCACCCAGCTTTCCAGACCTTCTGTGAGGCTGAGTTACATAGTCCTTGCATGGGTTCTGTCAGGATAACCCTGCAAAATATATCCATTTCTCCTAATAAAATTGCTGCACACTTTTTCTTACGAGCTCCAATATAAGACTTATAGACAATATCTACTCCAAGTTGTGTTAGATATCAGTATCTGTAGATGCACCAGCTAATGGATAATTTCTAGCATGAGGTGCTGAGTAGATGTGCAAAACTGGAAAATGCTCAGTGCTGGACTGCTAGTGAAGAGTAACGTGTACTCTTGTTATTGAAGACTCAGATGCTAACATGCAGTGATCACTGATGCAAGCACCAATGTACACATATCAGTGGAACTGGGATGAAATGCTGCATGTGCTGCTGGGACAAACTGCAGCCATGAGATATCATACTATTACCACATGAAATGTAGGCATGCAGATGAAAACGCGGACAGCAAGAAGCAGAGAAGTTTCCTGTCTTGTTATGCCTGCAATTATTCCTCACATGAGGGCTGCTCCAAAAGAATGTCTCTTACTTTATTATGTTGGCCCATAATGTCAGAGGTGGATGTTGGTGGTATGGCAGTAGATGCTGAACCTTCCCACTATTCCATTACATGTTGCCATGTGGCAGATGGCAGCACAGGGGTCAGCAGTGGAGCAGTCTGACAAAATGACATCTGACATGGAAGTGCATCTAAAGTATAGGGGTGTCGCTGAATTTTTCCATGCAGAAAAAATAGTACCCACGACATTTATCAATGCTTGCTGAATGTGAAACAGTGGATGTGAGCACAGCGAGGTGTTGAGTGGTGTGTTTCAGCAGTTGTGACAGTGACAGTTGTCAGTCACCTCCACTGGTGCATATTTTTATGAGCACAGCTCATGAAAATGCATATCTAATGGGAGTGACTGTATTGAAAAACAGTGTTCTGCAGCTGAGAATTTGCTCTATGAAACAGTGCTATTTGCGCTTTGTAGCTGTCGTAGTTTCCATGGAAATAAATAGGAGGCATTACTTTCAGAGCAACCTACACATTAACCAGCTGTTAGTGTGTTGAGTAGCATTAAATCAATTTGGTAGTTGAAAAACATGCAGGTGAAAGCTGTAGAGCCAGAACACAGCTTGTTCATCAGTGTAGGGGATGTACAGCTGATAGCTACATCTGCCACTTTTGGCTTCTGTCAGCAGTTTGAAGGACGAAAGATGTCTGCTTGAATTAAAACGCTATTTACTTTTAAAACAGAACTTTTGGAAGGCTTTTCTTAGGAAGACTATTGAAAAAGAGTTCTTGTTCTGTTTCTTCTTTTTCTACTGCCATCAGATTAATGCTTCAAATGTAGTCAACAACTTTTTAAGTGCTTGAAGTTGAAATCTTTTATTACTGCTACCTGTAAAAAAGTTTGCTTATAATTCTGGTTATAACTCCTGTGGAAAAAAACCACTTCATAAGACTTTATAAGCCATTAGGTGGAAGAGAAGAAAACAAAGAGAAAAATAAAACCCCCTGGGAAGTTAGATTTTCCTATCTGAAATATATAAATATATTTTAATTAGTCTGAAAATCTTTTAAACCCTTCCTGGTTGTGTTTAGTTTTTAGTTTTTTTTTTTTTTTTCAGTTTGTTTGTTTTGCATTTTTTTCATCTTTTTTTTTTGTTTGTTTGTTTTTTTCAGGATTAGTGCTATCAAATGACCTTTCATTTTAATCTTCTATAGTCCATTTATAATCTATAATCTTCTACAGTGAACCTAGAAGGTTAATGCTCAGTATTCCTTAAAATTCATTTGAACAGTTCCAGCCAGCTATAAGATGTAGTAAATGGATTTATGAATAAAAGGATGATTGATTCTGCAAGAAACTATTGCTGACTTTACAGGACAATTCAGTCATTTTTCAGTTAATTCCATAGTTTATTATATCCAAGATAGCTTAATGGAATATTAGGTTCCATTTTCCTTCTTCTTTAAGTAGAAGGGGTACTGGCACTGCCTTTATCAGATTGTTTAATGTTATGGTTGGATTATTGGGTTGATTAAATTAGATTACTTAGATTACTGGCTCAAATTCATACTTTAATGCATCTCATGTTCCTTCTGCTTCAGTATATTTTAGAGTTTGCAACATTAACATTTCAGAAACCACATCCCTACGCAGATATATTTGGAGTTTGTTATTGTAAGCACGAACTTAAAATAAATTCCTTGAAGTTAGGCCAGAAGGATCCAGGACTGATAGTACAGTACAGATAATATTTTTTGTTTCCTTTGATGGGAAGCGTTTATTACAAATGTAACTTGGTTAAAAAATTAACACAGAAAAAGACAAGGCTATCTTTCGGTATCACCCTTCTCAAGCGTTGTTTGAGCAGTCTGGAACAGAGTATCAGTAACTTTCATGGTGCCAGCTCTACCACCTGGGGGAAGGCAGCCAGCAGTTCTCTCTCCATTCTGCCAGCTGGAAAACAACCACGTGCTTTCTACTCTTCTGACCATCCCTTCTCAGGCCACCATGGCACCAGAGCTACTACTAGGAATTTATCTCTTGCTTCCGTTCAAGGTGATAGTTGTTAAGAGGAACACTTCGTCTCCTCATTTCAGCAGATACTGGAAATTCTAATCCTGCTCTCACCACTGAAACTCATCAGGGAGCTCACAGGAAGGTCCTGACTATTGTCTGCGGGCAACATATACAGCCTGTGCTACTCCTTGTGGCCAGGAACTCAGTTTCTTTCTCTTTTTCCACCAAATGAAGGGTTGCTTTTTTGCTCTACACAGTGGTGTTCCTGATGATTACCATTCACATGGTTTTTGAATGTGCTATGACTGGAACCCTACACAGTAGCTGAAGCTCTGCTTGAGTGGAAAGCACACTTAATTTAGACAAATGTTCTCCAATCCAACAGAATTTCAGCCATATACTGAACTTCGTTTTTCTGATATACCTTCATCTTTATTGTGAAAGCCTTTCCTTGCCATTGTTTCCACACATAACTGCTTCGTGCTGGCCACTTTTCTCTCTTTCCACATTTTTATACTTCTGTCAATACCAGGTTATCCATGTTGCTGATACTCTAAAGACCTGCCAATCTTCACAGCACCTGTATGAATTGAATTCATGCTTTTGGGACTTATTTCCTATTTTGGCACATCAATTTCATGAGCAGCTTTACAATCTCTTCTCTCCTTGTCCTTGAATCCTGACACCAGGTTAGCTGTGTAACCATGTGCCACATCCAAAAACCCTCCCAGATATGTTCCCTGGGCCATTGTTACTGCCACAGGCCTGTCTTGTTGCTGTACTCAATAGTGAAGCAGTGTCCTTATTTCACAGCCCTTCGTACTCGTTTTCAGCCATATGAACACAATGCACAAGATGTATCACTCCATTACTTCTAGAGGCCATGTGGAATCTCAGACATCAGAATCCAGCTCTTCAATTAGGTTTAGTTATTGCATGACAGTAATCTTTAAAAGATCACAAATGGCTTTTGCTTGTCAAAACTTCGGTTTCTTCACAGTCAGAGATTTCAGCTACAATTTTTCCCCTCTTCTTTCTGTCCTTGCTTAATCTCTGGGGAGAAGGGAAAGGGAGATATTCATGCAGGAAAGCCAACAACCACTCCTTCAGCCATCACTTCTCAAGTTCCTCAGTCATGTCCCTCCCAGTTCTGAGATGGTGCTGAGGATGTTCAGCTGGATAATCTTCTCAGCATCCAGCAGTTCCTTTTAGTGAATCCAGACCTGCTTGGTGAAGGCCTGTTCCCTTTCAAAGGCAGCTGATTCAGTCTGAGTTCACACTGAGCTGTAAAGTTGTAATGGAAACATTTTTTTTAATGTAGAGGAACATCAACCTAAGGCTGCACTGAAAGGGAGAAGGAGACAAGATCTCATAATGCTTCCCAAAGCTGACTCAATTCTTCCTGCAAATTTAGCATTCTTGGCAAGATGTTCTTCTACATTAAGAAATCAAAACAAAACCAAACCTGTCAGATTCAACTGGTTTTGTTGTAAGAATTACTACTTCTCTCCATACCTTAAACAGGCAGAAGAGCTTGCATATTTTTATCTTGGGTACCTCAGACTCAGAAGACTTATTTGTGTTAAACTTTGTCTGCGTAGTCAACTTCAGAGATCTGTTCCTCATCAAATGTGTGTTTGTGGATGAGGAAGACATTGTATGTGGTAGAAATTCATTTCTTACAATAACAATCTTCCATACTTCTCTTGAATATTCTTTGTATTTTTTCCTCTCGTTTATACACAGTAAATTTCTACTGAAACCTCTAATCCTGCTAGTTTGGCAAAAAGGCATGTGCTATCCTATGATAGATTTTTAACTCTGGAATGCGTTTTTTAACTTGATTAAGTTGGCTTTAGCTGTGCCACCCCTATTAACATTAATGGAAACCACATGGTTGAAGCTCTGAATATGAATTTGAGAGTAAATCATTAAAATGCACTTGTTTAACTTTTATTGCCCTGCACATCAGGCAACTAGAAGGAGGATTAGAATTATGCCTGTAACTGAACAGGTGATCAAATACATCTCTTGACATTTTCCATTATGATAGATCTTTTTTTCAGATTCTCTACATTCTAAATTATTTCTCATTCTAAAGAAATGTTAATTTTATCTATCTGTATTTGATAGATGTAAATGGATATGTGTTTTCAGTGTTTTCATAGTTTTAAAACTGTTAGCATAACTTTTTTTTTAATAGAAACCTTCACAAGCTTAACATTTGAGTCTCTAAATGAGTTGCTAATAAAAATATGTAAATAAATGTCTTTTTAAAAATCTATCTATCTATCTATCTATCTATCTATCTATCTATTTATTTTGGAGAATATTGATCGCAGAACCTAGACAAGGCTGGCACATTACTGAACATATTTTTATACCATCGAGCAGTCAGATGCCATTCATGTATCAGAAAATAACAATTACTGTAGTTCTGAATTTAAATAACTCTGTAAATAATAAATTAACTCCATGGGTATAAAACACTTCATATCAAAAAGCAGGTCTCACATAAAGGTTTACTGTTCAGGATTTCTACACATTCATAGTGAAATCAAAGAGATTAAAAACCTGCCCCCAAATCCTACAGAAGTTGGTGAAAAGATACCCACTGACATTAGTAGGAGTTGGATAGAAAATAGCATGGGAAAAAAAAATCAATGGGTTTTGAATGTGCTGAGTTCATACACAGGACACATGCACATCTCCCAGAATGAGGCACTGAATTCCTCCAGCACATGCAGAAGATACTATTTGGACTTTAATTTAATCCCACGCTGATTATTCACTGGTGTGAGGCTGATGAATGGATAGAATATTAAACTAGGCACTTTTAAAGCCGTATGGAATATGGCAGCATTTCAAATGTGTATTCAAACTTAAATAAAATATACCATACATGTAAATCTGCTGACCCTCACCCCCCCCCCCACGCGGCTTTT
>VXAB01012943.1:36621-107112 GCA_013399175.1 Odontophorus gujanensis
CCCCCCAGTCTTTTTATCTTTTTTTTAGTTTGTATACTTACATACACATATTTATGTATGATATACATGTATGTCTTTTAGGGAGAATCTTTAAACTATGAAAAAAATATTCTACAACTTTATGTCAGAAAGTCTGATATTTTTCCCAGTCAGTACTACTGCCATCTCTAGATATGAATAGAAAAATGGTTACTGGGATACAGCAGGCTGGGGAGAGAGAAAATGCGTATTAGGAAGGTACTTTAGGAAAGTTTCCCGAGAACTGACAACCTCTGGAATCCACTGAGTTTGCAAGAGCAGCAGTAAATAAACTCCTTGAGTCTGTCAAACTTGTGAAAAGCCACTAGTGCACACTGCCATAAACAATGGGTTGCATAGCTTGGACCACACCAAATATACAGTTTGTTATGATAGGCAGTGTTACATAGATATATCCATTACAATTCCATATGTTAAAGGATTACATGTACATATGATGAGAAAAGAACATAGGGATTTTCTGAATTCCCACAATGAAGCTACCCTTGCGCCAGTATAACCTTAAGCTACTACATTTGTGATTGATCTCTCAACACTTGCTCCAGTTGTTACTAAAAGTGAGGGCATGAGCATGTATGTGAAGTGTGGTGGTGAATACGTGAAAGCATGGTGTGAATAGATATCTGTTGTAACACTGATTCTATTAATAATAAAACCTAATGAATAAATTTTGTTGTGATCTGTGCCTGCCATAAATCACGAAATAGGGAAGGGGAATTTAAAAAATCTGGGTGTATAAATGACTAAACTAATTATTATTTTTTGTAATCGAATAATTAGATATTCATTTTTCAGTGTTTCGGGAATCCTAGCTCTGTTTTAAAACATTTGAGTTTTTAATTCATTTGTTTTCATGCAGTAGGTTAATCCTTGCTATGGTTCAACTTGAGCCTTACTTTCTGTTAAATGCTTGCCAAAGAGCACTGAAATAGAAGTTTTGCTATTGTCTGACATTTGGTATGGATGTGATATTTCATTCTGCAGCTACAGAAAGCATCAAGATACCTGTAGCACACACACCAGCCATGTCTAGTGAATGTCTAAGGCATTTCTTACACTGTGCCTTGGGAAAAATCATTAGGGTTAAATTGAAAAAGATGTAATGACTTCCAGAGGATGAGAAGATTTTCATGAGTAATTTTAACTATAGGAAATGCAGATATGTTTGTGCATAATACAGCTAGGTTTAGGAAATCTGCAGGTAGTTTCATATGTTATATTTTCTCTAACTCCAAATTTATGTTAGTAAAGTCTTAGATGTACCCCGCAGCATCATGAAATAGGTGTTGATTTTTGTAGTTTTTGTTTTCCAAAGGATTAAGTTTACCTATTCATTCACAATGGGAAGGCTTAAGGACTTACTGTACAACCTAAGATTAATCTGTAAATTAACAAACATTTTTAATTAGCTTCATAACTGTGCATTTGCAGGGCAAAATGGGGTAGATTAATGTTACCAAGGTAAACCTAATTTTGGCATTTCCGACGTTTTGAGTATTTGATTTTGCAACATTTATTGTTTTCCCAGTATATGAAACACCGAGGAAGTGTTGCAGAAAGCTGAGAATAAATAAGAGAGAAACAGGTTCAGACAAAGCAGTCTGTCACCCTTGCTACAGATGGCATATTGTTTCTTTAAAAAGTTCAAAACAATCTGAATCTTGTGAGCTTGAGATCATTACAATGAGGACTTTTCATAGTATATGATTTATATTGTTTTGTAACAGTTTTGAGAGCAGCGTGATCTCACAGGAAAGCCATTTAAGGTAGAAGGATTACACCAGCAAAATGTACTAAGTGAAAAACACAGCAGGGGTGCAAACCAGGAGAAATCCCCTGAAAAGGAAAGGAGAAGAGCACTCACTTATTACATTTGCATTGAACTGCAGACTGAATTTTTTCAGGAATAAAACCAGGAAAGAAAAAAGGGAGCCATGTGGATCAAAGTGATACAAGGAGGAATAAGCTGCAGAGAGCTCCCTAGGTTGGCTATCCCGTGCAGTCAAGCAGGTTACCAGTTCTTTAAGCACACTGTGGAAGTAAACCTAATAAAATCAGGAAGGAGAATGCTACTGTGTTATCCCATCAGCTTTCACAATGAAGACAAGCCTTAGAACTTCTACAAGGCAACTAGAAATAAACTTGATTCCTATCATATTCCAAGGCTGGACTTCATTATTTTGTATTCTTTCCCCAGTGTATGTAAGTAGGAGCTTATAGTTTTGGTGTTTTTTAAATCTTTAACTTAGTATGATCACATTTGGGCAGCAAAAGACAATTCTGCTTGAGGTAACTCTGGGTGCTTCTCAGATTTGAAGCACAGTCCCCCACAAAGAAGAGAGAGTTTGACTCATAAGCTTTATCTGCTTCTACCAGCTGAAGTTCCTATTTTATGAAGAGGGCTGATTTTCTCCCACTTACACAGTATACTCGGCACTGAAAATACAATCTGAATGCAAAGATAAAAATCTCTGGATTTAACAAAGAGAACTATTATTGCTTCATTTGAGCTCTGAGCAAAAGGGGAATATATCTAGATTTTACAATTACATTTCTAAATTATGCTTAAAGCTCTCATTATAAATACTGTCAATCAGAAACTGTTGAAGAGTGGATGAAAGAGGAAAGGGGCACAGGTACTCAACATAGTTGTTTTAAAAAGTTCCTGAATACTGATCAAACAAATCAAAAAGAAAAAAAAAAATCCTAACAGTGTTTCGCATGATTCTGTCTTTTATGTGAGGGTTAAATTCACATGAACTATAAAACATCAGCCTAACAGCTAACAAATGCTGAGTCATTGATGTTTGATAACTAACATGCACATGGGTCGGATGCTGCTGTAAGAAATTATCTGGGCTGCTGCACCTCCCTGATGACAGGGCAGCTGCTGTGAAGCTAGTAGTTGCCAATGTACAGCCATATCGGGGGCTTCTCAGAAGATAGACCCCTGTGGGAAGGAGGCAGAAGGAGGTGAGTAACTGGGACAAGTGGAAGAGACGGAGTAGCTCAGTGCTCCCCATGGATGTAGGATTATTGCTAACCCAAAAGAGCTGGCATCCTTACCCTTGTGGGTGGCTTTGCCAAGTGTCCAGCTTGGTATAGAGGGGAGGAGATCAACATTAGGGTTGGACTGGAGGTGTTGGCAAGGGGCCTGGAGAATGTCTGGAAGGAATACAAAGTGCCTGGAGCATGTCAAATTTTGGAGATATTGGAAGTATGAATGAGGTAAGGAACAGAAAAAAAGACTGCATATGGACGAATTCAAGGCCTGGGAAAGGTCTGGAAGACTTCTTTGAAGAGTCCAAGGCCCACATGTGTGTGGATAGCGATATTTTTCTTTAAAAGATTTTTAAGACATTTAAGATGTGGAACTGTTAGAGTGAGTACAGGACCACACTGATGATCAGTGATGATGATGGATGAAACACCTGTCCTTTGAAGACAGGCTATAAGATTTGGGGCTTTTCAGTCCAGAAACGCTCTGTGCACACCGTACAATGGCCTTCCAGTGTTTAAAGAGGCCTCCAGGAAAGATGAGGAAGGACTCTTCATCAGGGTGTGTAGTGATAGGACTGTGGATAATGGTTTAAACTGAAAGAGGGTAAATTTAGATTAGAAATTCAGAAGAAATTCTTCACTATAGGAGGGGTGAAACACTGGAACACGTTGCCCAGAGAAGTTGTTTATGAACATCAGGCTGGATGGGGCTTTGAGCAGTCTAGTTCAGTGGAAGGTGTTCCTGGCCATGGCAGGGGATTTGGAACTAGATAATCCTTGGGTCCTTTCCAGCCGTAGCCATTGTATGATTCTATGATCATAGGCTGTAAAAACAAACAAAAAAAACCCAACTCGTGTATACTACTGAACTGGACAGTTAATCTACCAGCTCAGGGCAGTAGCTATCCCACAAATCTCCATAAATGCTCCAGTCACTGAAGGGGAACAAAGAGGTATGTTGTGTTAGAAAATATAAAAAAAGGTCAACTGTCAAAAAAGGACAATTTCTTTTTTGATAAAAGATATAAGTACCTGTTGATTATTTTATTTATGAGACCAATTTCAAAACTTCAGTTCTGAAAGAAAAGCAGACCAATTTTATTTGTTTTTTCATAGCCTCTTCTATTTTATTTTTTATTTTTTTTCTTAAAGGCCTTAAATGAAATAACTGCAAAGCCACAGGCACTAAGGGCTCTATGCCCTTACTGAAAGCTCTTACCTACCTTGAAACCCACACCATACAATGGCATATACCTTCCTAGAAGCTCAGATTCCTGGAATCAGGCTACAGCACCACAAGAGTTAAAGTTTCTTTGCAGTCTCTAACTTATCAGGGATTTTGAAACTGATTATATTTTGAAACATGCATCTGTATGCAATCTAACCTGTCACTAGATGGAATCACTGTTTTAAACATTGTACTGTAAGTTATATAATTATGTGGAGTGAAGCAGTAGTATCATGTATGGGCAATTTACAGTTTTGAAGTGTGTTATCTAATCCTGTTAGAAAGAATGTGAAGGCATAATTGTTTTATGACAGATTTCTTTTAAACTGAAATAGTGGGTTGCTTTTGCTTCCTAAATAGCATTTTCTTTACACCTATGCTGATGCATCTGCACGTATGATAGAACATCTAGATTTTTAGATGCTAATCTAGCAATTATTTCAGGTGCACTTACTTTTGACGTTGTGTTTAAATACAAAGTGGAGTGTCAGTCTACCACAAGGAATACTACAAAACACTCCAAGGATTCTTACCTTGGGTCTTTATTTACTGATAGTGGCAGAAAATCATTTTCATACTGCAATTCTTCCAACAATAGGTAACAACAAACAGATTTCCTAATAGGAAACCATAGCTAATATCAGCATGTTTAATGAAGCCTGGAATGCCCACAGTAATTTTCCACAGTAGTATGTATGTTATAATTTGCAAGCAAGAACTCTGCTGTGATCCTTATCCTAAGTCTGTGCTGTTTTAATATTCATCTAACTAGATCAGTAGCAAAAAATATCTTAGTTTGGGCGTCATGTCTTTGAATGCTCAGATAACTGATCAGAGAACAAATGCTAAAAATTTTGAGGAAAGAATACTATGGCTTCAGAGGTATGATGGCACGCAAAGCATAAAAGAGTACAAAATAATGGAACTGTAATACAAAAATATTGCAACAAATGCTATAAATTAACCTGAAACTTTTTTTTTTTTAATTTAGACTAAAATTCCTAAATAAACAAAAAGCAAAACATCTATAGGGAAAAATAATATTTTCAGTTAGTGAAATGCTAGTAAGCTACCAAATAAAAGTAAATTAGAACCAAGTAAAATTGGAAACTTTTAACACTGTTATTTCAAAAGAAAACTGAAAGACATCTGTAGATTGTGGAATATGTGTCAAAACACAGATTGGAACTGAAGGCAGGAGTGTTTTGAGGTAACAGAATTACCTACTTGTACTAGTCTGGAGTGCTATGTGATAAACAGCAAGGAGTATTAGCCATGATCTGTCTAAGTGTAGACAATCAAAAAAGTCACTGCAGATAAATGGCTGAAGACAAGAGCTTCCAAAAATTAACTTAGTGAGCCACTGGAGACTGCAGAGCTTGAAAGGCTGTAGGTAGACCGCAACTGTAATTTACTTTTCCATCCACCAAAACATTCAAAAGAAAAAGATCCTCATACTGCCACCCACACACTCTGAGGAAGTACCAGAACTAGTGAGAGAAACCTAACAAGGAAAGCCAAAAGACTGTGTGTAGTCTCTGCACACAATTCTCTTTTTGCAAAAGAAAGAGCACAAAGGGAAAAGAAATCATCATGCTTACTTAAAGAATGGGAGAGAACAACTGCAGCAGTCTGGAAGAGTTAAGCTATTATCATGTCTGTAAGCCAAAATTAAAAGCTTATGCATGTCCCACCTGATGATCAAACTCATTGAGTCCTTCTTTTCTTCAATAGAATGTCACTCTTGATGAAACATTTATGCTTAAAAAAAAAAAGCTAGGGAAACCAATTTCCAGCACTTTTGAAGATAAGAACAAAGTTTTTTATTCTAGCTACTCAACAACCACTGACAATGATTACACGTCACTTCAGAAGAACTGTTTCCATCGGTCAGTGCAATTGCTTATTTCTTTAAAGGTGCTTCAACTTCAAAATAAGAAAATAATACACACATAACTGTTTCAAACTCAAAATTTCTGCCTTTTTCATAAGTGAAAGCCATGATGTTTGCTCCTCTTAAATAGACAGAGAACTTTCCTGCTACTGGTCTAATTAATGATAAAGAATTTCACATTTTAATTTTAAAGATAGCAGTAAGAGCCCTGTGGCAAGAAAAAGACATATGCTAAGGATTGGTTACTAATCACTGAATTCCGACCATCAGCTTTTATGGAAATACTTAAGTCATTAACAGGAAAGCTGAAAAACAAGAAAATGAAATTCAAATTTACAGGGAAACATAGCCAGAGAAAGGAGAGGAGTCATTTTCACTTGCAAGATCCCATCCTTTGACTGTTTATAGATACCTCTCAATAATAGAAATTATTTGGGAAATATGTAATGACTTTAATTAAATGTAGTCAGCATCATGCTTACTCTCCTAGTTATGATTGTTACATTATGAGCTAGAGAGTAGCCTAGTCTGAAGAGAGAAGGAGACACGTATTATCTAGAGGAACAAGTAGATGTCATCTGGAAATTATGTCATCCAAAATATGGTACAATAATTGTAGACTACCCATTCTGTCCCTTGAGGATAATTCATTGTGGGTACTTTCTAAAATAGTTAAGGAATGTCCTTTATCATACATGGGATTTATTGTTTTGACTTTCTAAGTTTGATTGTTTTTTCCTCTCACATTACAAACAAACTCCTATGGAAATAGGCGATTCATTATATAAGTTTATGCTTGTCTTATATCCAGAAAAGCTCCTAGCATATGGCAGAGACACCTTCATTTTCATTGAATATCAGTCACATCTCCAGACATATAATAGGAGACAGGATAAGGACTATTAATTTGTATCCAGACTAGCTTAAATGTACTCAAAACATAAGATGTTGTTGAAGCTTACAATACACCAAGATTTAAACATTAGCAATATAGTTATTCAAGCATGAATTCCCTTGCTTGATGCCTTTGAAAGTAGTTTTAAAAAAAGAAGGAAATAACATTTTTCCAAGTTTTAGGGTGGACTTAATGAGCTTAGTGTTGAAAGTGATTGACTATGTGAAGATTTCAACAGAAAGGAATCTAGTGCATTTCTATCTAGGGAGGAAAAGTCTTTTGCTAAAATATTTACGTCACTGACAAGGATAAGCTAAACTGTGTATCAGATATTATGTATGTGCCAATATATAATGGACATTTTATAACAAGGACATTTCATTTAAATAAATGTTCTTTAGTACATAGAGAAATCATGATGACCTTTTCAAGTATTACCATTTCTAAAGTTGTCTTTACCCTTTACCTCTATCATTGTTATGGTCTATCTGAAGAAGCTCAAATGAGAAAATGTATACTACCAAATGTCAAATGAAATGTCGTCAATAACTTTATTGTGTTACTGTTCATGATTACAAGTCTAACCTTGAAACAACTCATAACAGTTATAAACT
Organism: Odontophorus gujanensis; assembly: GCA_013399175.1. Classification (NCBI taxonomy): domain Eukaryota; kingdom Metazoa; phylum Chordata; class Aves; order Galliformes; family Odontophoridae; genus Odontophorus; species Odontophorus gujanensis. The sequence continues at coordinate 44,292 of VXAB01012943.1, forward strand.
TCTGTATTTTCAGCAGTGGTGGAACTTCTCTTAGATTTTCACATATCATTACAGGAAGATCAGGATTGTCTCCTAAATACAGTAAAATTTGTGTTCTCTTTAAACAGTTTCCTACTAGGTGCAAGTAGAACTTTTTGTTTTAATTGAACTATTCCTTAAAATGAGAGATTTTGCTAGTGATTTTCTTTTGAACTGAGCAATCAGTATGTAGTATTGCAGTTGATATCAATTCAATGTCCTGCTATCAAAGATACAGATACAAAAGTCAGGAATAGTATGAAGTCCAAAGTATGATTCATTTTAAGGTTTAAACCAGAATAAATGACCAGAATAAATCCCTTGATACGCCATACAATCAGTAACCTTTTTCAGTTATATTTCTGCTAATGAAGCTCTTATGATCTAAACAGTTTTCTTCTATGTTCAAAAGTGCTAAATCAATTTTTTTTACTCTGTTTCTATTACAAAAATTATTGTGCAGTTTCAGATGTATTTGTTCTTCTTTCTTTTCCTATAAAACAAAAAATCAAAAAGTAATATGTAGCTGCCTGTAGAATTACAGTTTAGAAAAGGAAAAATGTCAGAGTAGAATTTAAAGTTTGTTACCTCTTAGGAATTCCTTTAAACTTTTGATTTATGTATTTCAGAAACATTTTGTTAAAATGTCTTCTGAGGTATTAGCCTTAACACGATGGACATTGCATAAATAATGTGCCAGTTCCATTTAATTACAAAGCTGTGTTCTCAGTACACAAATAACAAGGCTTCAGTGCACAGTTGTTTCACATTTTTTAATTGCTGTCTATATTCTTTAATATGATAGTTTGAGATTTTGTGGGACAGTGAAATAACTGGATTAGAACAACTTGCTAAAAGCAACAGATGTTGTTTCTGCCTTGTCTTCTTCGCTGGAAATCACACTTCCACTTCTTGTATTATTACTGTATTTTAGACCACTAAACTTCAGAAAGAAAAATTCTGCTTTAGTGTATCAGCTGTATCCATTACAATCCAATACATGTAGTGTATCAGTGTATCCACGAGGAACCAAGAATAATGGGAAGATGGCAAAGTTGAGTCCTTCAAGACTGTGCATTATTCTTTTCTCAAATCCGCAGATTTCATCATGGTTGCTGAAAAGACTTCCTGAAGTCACTGCTTGCCTTGGATATAACCTTTGTTCTAGAACTGCCTAAACCCATAGAATTCCCAAAAAAGTATGTGTGGATAAATGTCAGAATTGTCTTTTAATTTCCCTGAAATTTTTTCTGAGTTATCAAAATAGTATCTTACAAAGAACACTCCTATAAAGCCTTTCTGGGTCTTTAATTTGATTAGTTCCAAATACTTTTTCGTTATAGATTTCTCTCCCTGAAAAAAAGCCCTAAAAATGGAATTAAGAAGTCAGTGATACACTTAGTGACAACAGTAATTCCTCTTTAAATGCTCTGTTTGGTCCTTCCCTGATTCCAGCTGGAATAGAGTTAATTTTCTTCATAGTGGCTTTGTATGGTGCTATTTTTTTTGTTTAAGAGAAAAATAAGCATGTGTGGAACAACTGATCCAAACTGGTCAAAGGGATATTCCATATCATATGGTGGTGACATGCAGAAGAATAAAACTGGGGAAGTTGGTTGCAAGTGCTACAGATGCTTGGGAGGAAACTGGATGAACGTCAGTCAGTTGGTGGTGAGCAATTGCATTGTACATAATTTGTTTTGTGTTTATATAGCCATAAAATTATTATTATTGCTATTATTATATCTCTTCATTTTCTGTCTCAACATGAGTTCTATCTTGTTCCAGTTCTTTCTGTGGGATGAACAAATGGCTGTGTAGTGCTTAGCTGTCTACCATGTTAAGCCACAACAGGTCCTAAGAGTATACACCTGCCTCTCTAAGCATTTCCATTCAATCCCCAAAGAAGGACCCAAAGAACATGGCTGCAGTTATATTTAAACCACAGATGTAGGTTCTCCTCGTCCCTAAAGAGCACTGTGAACTGAAGGAGGCTTCAGGGGAAAAAGCATATTTGATAATTAGTCCCTTTGGAACAGCCTCAGTTCCTCTAAACACAGCATACTCCAGAATATTTTAATGACTGTAAAAGGAATCGGGTCTTGAAAAGACAAAAATTGTCTCATGGAACCATTTAGCCTTCTTGAGGACCTTCAGAACATACCAGCTGCCTTCAGGTAACACTCCAGTCTCCCTGAACCTGTCTCTCAGACTTCACATGCTCAAGCTATTAAAAAAAGATCCCATCTTCAGTTTAGGGCAGAAAATCATAGCAGCCTTATCTGCTAACAGTCTTCATCCTCATAAGTTGCTGTCCTCTTATCCCTCAGTGCTGGAGAGTTCCCTACCTGATCTGAAAAACTAACTCATACCTTCCTTCAAAAGTAACTTTTTCAACTACATTTATACTATATGTTAAACTCTTTGAACTCAGTGTCTGGCTCTACAAGCTCCAGACTGTTGTGTGCCCCACAGTCAGCTGCATATCTCAGCTAATCAAAATCCCGAGCAGGTGAGCCCAGAGCCTGGCAACCTTCTTTTCATACACAATTATTCCTGGAAGGACAGGTCTGGAATTGGCTATTTTATAGCGCCGTTAGCTGTTTTCATTCAATTCATCCTTGAAAATTGTATTTCAGAAATAGATGGCAGAATAGGTCCAAAACTAGATGGCTCCCGAGCTAGCTGGAATTCTTCCTCCATTCTCAAGATCTAGAGGTTTTAATAAGTTGAACTGTGATCTTTTTTAGGAACTGATTTTCCACTTTCCTTCTGTTCCTTGAAGGATGACATCAGGCTTGCCCAGACTGCAAACACACTAAAGTGCACCAGTGAACACAAAAACATGTTAAAAAAATGTTAGGCAGAGTAAGAAGGCAGTTCACATTGTTTTGACTTGCTAGGGAAAAAAATATATTTTTGAAGAAGTGTTTCCTTTTTTTTAAAGTTTTCCTATTTTTGCTCTAAAAATTGCCAATTAATTGCCAATTAATTGCCAATTCATTAAAAGATTCTTCTAGAAGAGAAATATTCAGCCTCATAAAATGCAAAAGTAATCTTAGATCTTCAGTGAATTTGCATTTCCTCACTAATATTTTGCCTGGTGGTATTAATTTTGAAGTGTGTAAGTTTTATTTAGCTGTACTGGAAATAGGAAAGGTTCCTTTTTAGTACTAGTTCAATTAAAGTCATGGCACATCTCAGCACTCTGAGATTAGGGAAGCAAATTTTCCTGGCACTCCGCCATCCCTATCCATCTTCCAGTTATATTTATAGCTTAGGGAAGTCCCTCGTGCTACTTTTATCACACATGTGATGTACAAGTGAAAATCTTTTGTATCTGGGCTTCTCTTCAAAGCTGTTAACATGGGACACAAGAGCAAACTCTGTATAGGAAGTAACCTACCTGATATAACTCCCACTGACAGCAAAGCAAACTGATGGAAATACTGCTGAGTACACTGCACCAGTTTTCTGCTTAAATTATGATACAATTTCATTTGAGCAGAAAGTGTGAGTTAGACTGAAGCTCTCATTACAGGTTTGAGATTATATTTTGTAGTTTGCCATAAATTGCTCAGTATTTCAGTACAAAATACGCATTTATTTTTCTTGAACCATTCATAATATATGCAACTCTCTAAGGTGCACAGCCGTGTCTATCTGTAATGCAGAGCTTTTGACTAATAAGCTGTACAAGAAGTATTTCAGCTATTCACTATATGATGTACTGTGCTTAACTGCAGAGAGGGTACAAGGTAATTTGAAGTTTATTGTTAGAGGCAGTATAATGAATTGAATTATTTTATGTCAACAGATTTCTGAAACCAATTAAAACATTTTAAAAGCATGCAACAAAATACAAAAAGATTCCCGAGACTGCTATTGTAATTGACTTTGATATGTTCTTAAAGCTAATCTGGACCATGGCAGGTTAGAAATCACAGCACAGTACATGTTATTGAGCTTTCACTTGCAGACTGGCTGCTGTGGTTTTGCTGTCATGAAAGGCTATTATTTGAGCAAGGACAGGATGAGAATTGTCCTTCAGGAACCTAATAACAACACAGACTTTTTGTTCGTTTGTTTGCTTTTGGTTTTTGTTCTGCTTTATTTTCTCTTGGATAAATGACCTAAACATGTACCATAAATTTTTATTTCTTGTATTACTTTTTTTACAAAGCTAATTGTAGATCTGACAGTTGTTTCATGTAAAGACATTTTCTTTGGAATAGGAATACTGAAGAAAGTTCTTGAATAATGTCAAGCAGCATGACAAATTGTCATTACCTCAAAGGATCCAATGCAGAAGCCTGCAAAAGGATATGTGCCTATCGCAATGATAAATGTGAGAAAAGGTAGCAGTAGTTGGCAGTAGGGATAGCAGCAGAAATGTAGCCATAATGCAACTGAATTTGAGTGAAAAATTAATTACTGCAAATTATCAAGTTTTGTTTGAGGCACGAAATTTGTGACTATGTGAGAAGCTGTGTTATGCTGCATGCATTCAGCAAGAGTGCCATTTTCACTTCTTATACACTGATGCAAAAAGAGCATTTTAAGAGCCCAGAAGGAGAAAAATATTGCTGTTGAAAGTCATTGGGACTGTGCAATGTTGAGGCAGTCTTTCTAGCAGACTGTATGCCATCTGAATACTAACATTCAGAGGGATTTCTATAGCTATCATATTTACTAGGAGAGTAGTTATGTATTGTTTATGTGCCTGTGATCTGAAGCACAGATCTACACACAGTAAACACAGCCCTTTGGAAATGCACTCCAATTACACAGAACATGGAAACAGGAGATACTCTATACATAGATATACATATAGATACTCTATAGTATTTTGCTTAACAAAGTCCAACACAATCAAGAAAGGTCAATTTCCTTGTTAGTTAATAGTCATGCTGAGACAAACCATTAAAAAAAAAAGGAAGTGAAATTGTCTGTTCAAAAGTTATTAGCATAAGAAGTATTTTGAAACAGCCAACTTCCAGAACTCTGTAAATAAAATGGATCTATGAAACTGAACTATTCAAAATCAAGAGTTTGTATACAGAATTCCGAATTCTATGCCTGTGTAGAAGAAAACAAAACATTTCAATTTACTTGATTTTTGCCTTCCTGTTCAAAAATTTTGTTTTTACATCTGCAATTCTCAAACATTTTTTATGGCTACCCTTCAAACCCAGTCTATTTCAGACATAAGTATAGCACTTTCCATAATACAAAATCCTGAATCAGTTGCAAATAGTGGTAAAAATCTGACTGAATTTTAAATAAGATCTCTCTTCTAATCAAACAAATAGAACTGTCCTTGAGGAAGACTGAAATTTCAAATTCATTTTCCTTTTTTTTTTTTTCACTGTTAGCTTCAAGCCTTATATATTTATACAAGCTTATGCATTAGAAAAACAACAGGGAGAAATATTTATAACTTTTCACAATCATTTGTATTATATTTCAGAGGCTGTTTTTTCATTTCTGTTCTTTTGATCAGCCACAGCAAACAACAGGCAGATCTTTTATGAAGTTCAAAAAGTAGACATGATGAACAAACACAGGTAAAAATTATTTTGTTAGTAAAACGAACTGAAACAATTTTTCAATGAAGCAATACTATAGAATTGGGTTCGCAGATTTCCTTCAAACCTTAAATATGTAAGACACGAAATTTCAAAAGTCACTTTCTGATGTGATAAAAAAAGAAAATTCTTAAAATTAGTTCTCCAGCCACCTGTCTGGCTAGTAACTGGCCTCAGGTGGTAAGCAGCTTAGTTTCAGATTTTAAATCTCCTGACTTTCACTAAAGAGATTGCATTAAAGAATCAAAGTCTACTTACAAAAGAAATTACCTGTGTACTAAGGTAACAGTGTCTATTCCCTTAACTGGCTTCAAACCTCAGGACGGGTCAGAGTTTGTCTGTTGTTAAATGGCAACCTTTCCACTGTTGTTGAAGAAAATATCGTGTTTTGCTATCTTGCACTTTTATTCATGCATACAAGTTGCTGTATTTTATTTTTTTCTTCCAAACTATAATGGGAATTTAATATAACTCTTGCAAAAGAAACCTGGTGCACTAGTTAAAGAAGGAATAAGTAGCAGCAACTTACCCTACAGCCATCTTTATTTCTCCAGAAAGACAAGGATCAGAGATCTTATGGCATAGTTTCCTATGATCCTGTGAAAACCATTCCTGTCCCTCCCTCTCCGTTTTTCTCCACCCCAGCCACCTTCTCACCATCAGCCCATGAACAACCAGGTCAACTAAAGCAAAAAGGTCCACACATGATTATTAGTGACTTGCTTCTTTTGCAGTCTCGAGTCCCCTTCATTCTGTCTGTTTAGAGTCAGTCTTTCAGAAAGATGAAGCTATAACATTCAGGAGAGATGTACTCTAATGAAATCTCTATTAATCAAATATTACGCTTCCTTTTCTACTAAGCATGCTACGCCAACAATCAAATGGGGAAAGACAAGAAAGAGTAGATTCTCTTGTTTTTATATGCTAATGACTACAAGAGTACTAACCATATTCCTGTTACAGAGCAAAATATCACTGTGTTGAACCTGCTACATAAATAATTTTGCAATAATTAATTGGTTACATTTGTGACATTTTGAAAAGAATTATTCAGATCTGCAGCTGGAAACTTCTAAGGATATTAACATTACACCAGGAAATACTGTGGTCTGTAAAATGAAGACTATTTTCAAAGAAAGAGAATACTATTAGCAGTTGGATATGGTTTTTAAGGGGGAGTATGCAATCGTAAGAATATTAGATAGGTAGATTTTAAAGAGAATAATTAAATATCATTCATAACATAATTGTAGAATGCAATTTCAGAGCCAAAACTACTCCTTCATTTAGGCTATCCAGCTAATGTCAATAATTAATATGTCAAATTATTTGCAAAGACCTTTTATTTTCAAAAATCTGTTCTTGCTTTTGAGTGAAGATCTAAAAAAAAACAAATGGTATTCATTTGAATTTAAATGATATGCCAAACAAAGGAACCATAAATCTTTGTAAGATTGACAACGTGGAAACCGGGGTAACAAAATCCTCTTCCATTATGACAAATTTCAGGATCAATTTCTCCTTAGAATATGCTTTAAAAAGTTGATCTTCATCCACATTTGCTGGAATTCTCTTTGAGAAATGAATTCCTAACTTACTATGGGAAGCATTGAAACACTTAGAAACATAACAGTTTAAGTCCTAAAATATATCTTAGAAATACAAAACAGGAATAATAGATTTGTGATTAAACACCAGATTAATGCCTAAGAAACAAGAGTTCAATCAGTGGGAATTTGGTGGATTTCCTCTAGGCCTCTGCTAAATTATCATGACTTTAATCAGTTGTACTCTAATACCTAAGAATGTCATTCAGGCAGCCACACTGCACTAAATACTTTGCAACTAGGTAACTGAGACTCTTTACTGAGAAGAGTATGTCTCAGTCACCTATCCATAAAAAGAAAAGAATATTATTTCTGTCTTGATCAGGAATTTTCTTATATGGTTTATTTGTACAACAGTTTGCCCTTGTTTAGTTTAAAATCATTACCTCTTGACCTACTACTACCCTTGCTCCTAAAGAGCTTCTCCCGATCTTTCCTCTGGGCCCCTTTTAGTTACAGGAAGGCCTCTATGAGGAATGCTCTTCTCCAGAATGAAGAAGCTCAACTCCCTCAGCCTCTCTTCACAGAAGAGGTGTTCCAGCCATCATGGCCCTCCCCTAGACCCACCTCCACATTCTTCTCGTACTCTGGGCTCCAGACCTGGAGGTTGTACTCCAGGTAGGATCTCATGACAGCAGAATAGAGGGGGACAATCACCTTCTTCGACCTTCTAGCTGCATTTATTTTGATGCAGTCTAAGACATGATTGCCTTCCTGGGCTGCAAATGCACATTCCTGACACAAGTTCAGTTTGTCGTTAACCTCTACCCTCAAGTCCTTCTGCACAGGGCTGCTCTCATTCCACTTGTCTCCCACCCTATATTAATACTTGAGATTGCCCTGACCCAGGAGCAGAACCTTGTACTTGGTCTTCTTCAACTGCACATTTTCCTAATGAGCCCACATCTTGAGCCTATTGAAGTTCTCCTGGACGTTGTCCCTTTCCTCCAGCATGTCAACTGCATCATTCATCTTGGTATTAGTGTCCTGAGGATACATTCATTCCCACTGTCCATTTAATCAATGAGCATTTTAACAGTGCTAGTAAAAGAAAAATGCATTCTTAAGATACAGTTTGATCAATTTTAGTTGAGATATATCCTCTCTTTAAGATGAGAAGTATCATGCTTAATAGCTATCTGTTTCTTTAATTTGGTTCTATAATAACAAGACTGTAGATCAGACAGACATCTAGTTCAGATCAGACAGACATCTAGTTCAATTCATAATACCTTTAGTCTCACAAATAGACGATGCTTGACAGGATTTTAAGTTTTATTGGTTTATATGAAAAACAGTTCCTTACTAATAGCCAGTAAAGGCTATTTTGCCATTTCAGTAGAAGGAATAGAGATCTGCTCTATAGCAAGATCCAGTATAAATTATAACAAAGTTCTGGAGGAGCTAACCAAAAGTTAAAGCATATTATAAAGGGCATTATTCAAATATCTCTTGAACACTAACAGATAGCACATCAACCAACTTGTGAGGAACCCTGTTCCAGTGTTTTGACTACACTCACAGTAAATATATTTTTCCTAATATCCAGTCTGAACTTCCCTTGGTGCCACTTTGTGTCATTCCTTCTTGTCCTGTCATCACTTCTGAAGGACAAGAGGCTGACACCTCTCTTCTGTGCTTTCCCTCCTCAGAAAGTTGTATATTCACCATCACAAGAGCTATTTGCTTCAAAATATTGTGGGTTTTTTTTTATTAATACTGTGTTTCTCCCACTGTGTACAGAAACATCACAGTTACAGTTGTAGTTTTCAACATTTTAGTTCATACAAACTCTTTGAAGTATAACCTGATGAAGCATGGACATGAGCATACAATACTTCAAAACGTGATTTGGTAATGATTTCAATTGTCTGTGGAAAACTTAGCTAACATTTTAATGCTGCTTTTAAATTGAAGAAGACCTAAATTCTTCAGTTTGGTTAATCTCTTACAAATGTTATGCAATATTACATAGCATCATTTCAAGATCTCTGAAGCAAAATTTGCTATGGAAACCAGCCATTTTTACATCAACATTGAATGATTTATGAATATGCTTTGGGGCAGAATATAATTCTGATAACCCAAAAAAGTATCTTGCCAAGATCTGGGGGTGTATATTAAAATGTCCGCCTTCCATCAATCACATTCTGATTTTCCTAATAGGAGAGGATTAGATATTCAAAGCTAATAATGAGGTATGAAAAATTAATTTAAAACTTTTTTCACTTCTTGTTTTATTCCAACAGTGGTCTTTGTTTGCCTTTTTTTTTTTTCCTTTTCTTTTATTTTTTTCTTTATATCTGTACTACATAGTACAACGCTCATTTTTCCACTTGATACAATATTTTTATTTGAACATTTTTAGATCACTTCTAAACTACACATTATGATGCCAAATAGCAACAGTGGATATTGAAAAACCCCTTTCTTTAGCTTGTGAAATATGGTCTACATCTAATTATTTTAGCTAAGGACTGTGGGAACAGGCTTATGCAGTCTTTATGTTATTGAATTATTAAATAAATTTGAATGTGATAGAAAGCAGAAAATGCTCTACAAAGACCATGTCTATTGCAAAAAGGAGCAGGAGTTATCTGACTTACTACACAGGTAATAAGTCCTCTTAGAGTCACAGTGAACTGTAAGGCATGACTTGTAATGCAGATATCTACATCTAGGGAAAAGTATTGTAACCTGCAAATGTTTGCTTCTCTTCCAGGACTTCAAAGAAAGTCTGAAGTCATTAACTGTGATACTACAAATACTATAAATCCCACATTACACTGATGATGTGTAGAGACAAAGATGTCCAATGAGTCTAAGCCCATCTTATACTGCAAACTATTGAACATGGTTGGATAAAACTTCACAGCATGTCACAAGTCCCAGACCTCCACAGAGGGAAGATGAGTCAACAAAAGTTAATAGTTTAAGCCAACTGTTCATCTAAGTACAGAAAATTTGGACAACAAATGGACATTTAGATTGTTGGGTGCTCCCAGTGACTACCTCCTTTTCGCTGCTGGGGAAGAAAGGACTCACCTTGGCTTTTAGACGTGCGGATTTTTTAAAGTGTAAGGAAACCAGAGCCTCTGGCTTCCAGCTTTCTCCTTCCTTTTTGATATTTGAGTGTCCAACAAAGCATCACTGTCTTCTGATCAGCTTATAACTTTGGGCTTTATAGATTTTAGTGACTAAACTCTGATTGAGAGGAAGTAGATTTCTATGCTGTTTATTTTTAACTATATTAAAATTATACTACAAAAATCATAGGAATAACAAGGAAAAAAATTAATCTGTAGTCTTGATGTGATTTGCATTTTTTTTAATCATTAAATATTGGTAGGTGATACTAGCACTGGAGAATCTGTAAATGAAAACATCCATAAAGATAAATATTGATTTAAGACATGCTTATACAAATAAATATCATAGGTAATCACTCCTGAAACTTCATAAAAACTGAAGCTTTAACTGACCTTAAAAGAAAAAGATTGATTACTCTCTTTAGTCTTAAAAAAGAAACTCTAAATGTATTTTTCTGAACATGCTGTTTCTGAGGACCTGATGGTCACTTCCAACTCCATTTGTCATGTAGAACAAGTGGCTAAATGTTAAACTTCACACTGCATTTAACATCTCAGTAAGAATGCCTTGAGGAAACAGAAATGTGTTTCTGATAATGTAACGTGATTTTAAAATTTCAGTGTATTAGATTTTCTCGGCCCCTGAGGAACTAAAAGAGCAAAAACATTCCAACAGCTGTAACTTACTTTACCAAGTTTTCATCTCTCAAGTTAAAACTTGATGTGGGCTATTGGGAGTGCTGCCAATTCGTAATTTCATTGTAAGAGTTGAAGCTTCTATAGTGAAGTGGCTATGTGAAGAAAACATTTTAAATTTCAAATACATGAAAATCAAGCCTTATGTGATCTTATTTTAAGTGCTTCATTTAGGAAGCTAGACTCTCTAAGCTTTCACAGGAGTACCTAAGCAGAAATAAATTTATCCTGAGCATGATTCGATGTATTTTTACCAACTTTCTGTTTTCATTTGAACACCTATAGAACCACTCATTCTCCTTTGGCAATAGTAGGAGCTGAAGAAAGGAGACCCCTGCTTTTCATTTCCCTGACTGTTATGGTTTTGACATAAACATCAGACATCAAATCTGAGTGCAACTGAAAAGCTCAAAAATTGGACATGGGAAAATTCTCTTATCTACTTCATTGAAAAATACTGCTCACTTCACATAAATGTGAGGGAAAATAATCAAGAAGAAAACAGAATTAGTTTACATATATTTTGCCGCTGTGAACAGCCTCCATTTCTAATCTGTAATATCATATTTTTAAGCTCAAAAACACATTTCAACATTAAATTATTTGGTGAATGTACAATGTTTTCCTACGGAAGTTAATGGTTTAAGCCAACTATTCATCTAAGATAATTTATTTCTATAATCATCATATTGATATTTTGTCTGCTTCATTGATGCATAGGAAATTGGTAACATTCAGCACAGATGAATGTTGTGGAAGTTAGATATCTAAATTACATATCACACAGAAATGAATCCTAAAGTTTAAAACATTATTTTTATACTGCAGTGATGAGGCTAAATGTCTTCATAATTTGAGAAGTGACCAATATTGTCATCTCTTTATCCACAATCATTTTTCTTTCTCTTAGTATTCTGACATAGTCATATTTGCAAATAGGGCAACTTTAAAATTTAATCTAGTATCTGATTGGATAAATGAGGTCAAAGTCTCTGCTTTTATTTATCCATCCAGGATAAAGTAAATGAATATTATTACTCTGAACATCTGTCACTTTCATGCACCACAATTCATCTGATAAAATGGTTAACTCTGTACATCATTTTCTTGACATAATAGAAATGAAGTCATCATAATAAAGCACTGTTATAAGATCAGTGTTTCCATCTTTGGAAATAAACGTCTAGGCTTTGCCTCAACATTAATGTGTCAGCTGAAGACCCTTAACTTAAGACACCTTTCTTTTCCATTGACATTATTTTTTAATTAAGAACATATTTCCGAGAACTTTTTTGGGGAGTTCCAAGTTTTTCAAATTAATTTTAAGAATATAAAAACTTGTGCTACTATGCTTCTTGAAAGTCAAATGAAAGGTACATTTCTTGTAAGAGTAACCATATCTACAAATTTAATTACAAGTACAAGAAACTGCAATATATAAGTATGAAATATTAATAAGAAAATATGCTGAATCATAGAGAGTAGTGCCAACAAAATTTTGGAACCAAAGGACTTTAGACATGATCTCATGTGTCTCAAATTTTGTATATAGAATGAATATTAATATACTCATTAAATACATGATCCTTGTTAAGATTGAAGGTTTAATATGCATACAACACTAAATTTGAAGTGTATTTTATATTCTGAATTTTATTCATTTTTTGCTTTTGTTAAGTCTAATTCCTGAGGTAATCATAAATAATGACAACAAAATAGGTAATCAAAAATAATGACAACAGTGTTCAAAGATATTTTGCTAAAACAGCTAAATTGAAGGATTTTCCCAGCTAAATACATAGAGAAATTTATAAACTCCTTGCAAATTAGTAGTACATAATCACAGAATCATAGAATGACCTGGGTTAAAAAGGACCTCAAAGATCATATAGTTTCAACCCCTCTACCTTGGGCAGGGTTGCCAGCCACTAGACCTGGCTTGCCTTGAATGCCTCTAGGGATGGGCCATCCACAACCTCTCTGGACAATCTGTTCCAGTGTATCACCACCCTCTGAGTGAAACCCTTCTTCCTAACATCTAACCTAAATCTCCCATCTTAGTTTAAAACAATTCTCCCTTGGACTATCGCTATCAACTTGTGTAAACAGTCGTTCACCTCCTGTTTATATGCTCCCTTCAAGTACTGAAAGGCCACAGTGAGGTCTCCCCAGAGCCTTCACTTCTCCAAGCTTAACATGCTTCTGAGTATTTTATTTTTATCAAAATACTGAAATTCACTTTCAGGACTTATTCCAGGGTCTGGTTTAAAATTTGCGCAGAATTATATTAATATACCACTAAAATATGAGCACTGAATATCAGTGGAAAATGAGCAAGAACCCACCAGTAAGGTAGCTGATTAATTTTTTCTTTCTAATGCCATTCAAATAACTATCTATTCAATACCTGAAGGAAAACACAACAACAATGATCTATTTTTGAAGAAGAATCATACTAACAGAATGACTGAAAAAATTGTAATCCCCACAGTGGATGAAATTCTGCATTCATTCAAGTAAAAGCCCAAGCTGTTGCTGAGCTTTTGGGACCCCAGAGTCCGCTTCACTGTTATAGGTTAAGAAACTCCAAGATATGTGAAAATGTTGGTTCATGTCAAAATGAAGGCAGTTCACATGTTATTACACATCAGGGTATTCACTTCACTTTAATGCACACAAAACCTAACTCTGATCGAACACCTACATAATTAAATATTCTTCTGAGTAGCAATGGATTGCATGTGATATCCTTTGAAATCATCTGTCATACTAATAAAATTTTAAAGAGATTTATTTCACTCTAAACCTGACTCTGCAAAGGTGCAAACCTATGCCAGCTCTTTCTTCAGCTCCATTAAATTTGTAAGTATGAAGAGAATTTATTTCAACTAAATGACAACTGACAAAATCGACTTCAGAAGATCAGATTTTAAATATATAATGACAAGATTTCCAAATGAAAAGGGAATTACTATTGGACAACTTCAAGAGAATATTTGCTTCACATGATATTATACCACTGAGTAAAACAGGACTCTGAAGTGGCCATGGTGAAGCTTGTCCAAGATTGTACATATTGTTCAACTACTAGCATGACTCTTGGTTTAGTTCTGGGCTCTGTCAGTGCAAGGCAACCCAGACAGGACCAGACTACATTTCAGAGAGTTGCATGACCAACACATTCTTCTCATCATTCTGTTTACCAATAGAGGAGGAAAAAAAAAAAAAAAAGTAGTCATGGATGTGAGCTACCTCACACTTCACACCTTAAAACATAGGGCAAGAGAATGATTATAGATCTGCATATTATTGTAGACTCAGCCACAATCCTATAAAAAAGTCTTTTCACTTCCTGTGCTGAGCAAAGATTTGACATAACACATCCTAATTACTAGGCAAATGTTCTTATGAGGGGGTCTAAAGAAGGGGAGAGAGTAAGGCCATCCTTTTGATGACAACACACTAGTGGAAGAGTCACTGAGTTTTTTAATCATTGGAACAGGCTGTCCAGGGAAGTGGTAGAGTACTTGTCCCTGGAGATATTTAAGAGGCATGTGGACGTGGATCTAAGGGGCATGCTTATGTAATAGAACTCAGTAGGTCAGGTAGATCGTTAGACCTGATGATCTTTAAAGACTTTTCCAACCCAAATGATTCTATGAATCTATGATACTATTATTGCTATGGTTTAACAATAGCAGCTGAACAACAAACAGCCATTTTTTCATCTCCCATCACTGTAGTAGAATAGGAGAAAAATCTATAATCCACTTGGAAGAAAATTAACTGTTTCTCAGATGAAAACAGTAAAATTATGAGTTGAATTAGATAGAGCTTAAGTAACTTCTTAATGGTCGTTATAAAGTAGTTAATTTTGCAGTTTCTTTTTTATTTTATTTTTTTTAGTTTCTCATATTATTTAATTAATATAGCCCTTAAGGTCCATTTATACTTCATGTAAATCAAATGTAAATGAGCTGAAGATATCACCATGGGGAATGGAAGGAAAATAATTAATGTGTTACTTGATTAGTTCTTATCTTTAGTTATTAATAATTAGTTTCTCTTTTTTTTACTGTACAATTAAGAAATGCCTTCACCATAGGAAAAGCCTTCAGAAGTTAGTGTGTTTTGTTAAACATCATTCCTGGCCTCCAGATACCCCAAATTAACAGCTCTTATAGAAGGAGTCACAATCCTTAGCAGCCACAAATTGGCATTGTAAAGTGCACTTGCTAGTGTGTTATTTGTTAATGGCACAATGATTAGCAGGGAGAATCACTATGCTGCCCAGAATATGTTGAGGCTTTAGTGATGTTAAACTGATACAGGTTTGTGCAAAAACTCAGATTGATACGTAAACACAGGTTCTGAGGACAAGAATATATTGTATGTTGGAAATGTCCATGTGGAATTTTCTTCTTTCATCATTCACAGTTATTTCTCTCATTTATCTTCCTTCTTTCAGACAAGATCTGACAACTAAAGTGACATTAAATAGCATGACAGCCAACCACATAAAATCAATCTTTTGAAGGCTGTATGTTCCTAATAACTTTTATGTGATGCAGGACCAATATAGAACATTACGAGTACACCTGAATGTATACTACCTTTCCCCCGGATGTGGCTTCCCAAATGAAAAACATCTCAATGATTATCATATAACCTTTCTTCACATTGGTGCACTTTGTGCACTAGTACTGTCTTACTGTGAATATTGCATTACTAAACTAAAAACTGATCAGTGAAAATATTTTACAGGTCACCACTTAGACTTGAGACTATGTATACAGAGTTGATCAAAAATATCAATATTCCTTTTTATCACATATTATGTATGGTAGGCATTTTAAGAGTGACAAAGCAAAATATTTCTACCATATCCTTTGTAAACATGTTCTTTTTGTAATTAATTTTTTTTTTTTTTACAAAGAAAATGAAATACTAGATGTTTCAGAGAGTATTTTTAGATAATTCAGAAATCTCATGTAAGAAAATTAGAGGTATGTATGTGTAAATAGATTCTTTTGAATAAGCAACTAAAAGTCCTTTAAAATTATATTACTAACAATGGTGACTCAGGTAATTTCCTCTTGTAATAACTTTCATTTTATGGGGGGTAACATTTGCATTAGTCTCCAATTGCTATGAACACTGTAAAAAAGTGGGAACTATATTTTAAAATGGATCAACACTACTATCAATTCATCAAGAAAAAATCACTATGGAATATGCTGTTCCCAGTGGAGAGTTAGTACAAGAAAAAGTCTATTCTGTCCTTGTGAATGTCACGTTTAATGAATGCATTTGAGAAATTCTGAGATCTTTAGTAATATATAATGACATAGAATGATTGAAACAGACTATTAAATATATTCTTACTGTTCAAGTTCATGAATATACAGAGCAGGTACACATTTCATTTCACCTGGTGAGATGAAAATCCCAAAGCAACATGTTTATCAATTCATGCACATTGCAATTAGAGTGTTACACTGTCCCATCAAAGATGGAGCTTTAAAAGAAATTTAAAGGGTATCTTTCACTTGCTGTGTATTTACAAATGAAAATGGTGCAAAGTGAATAGGGCATGATGTTAATATGCAAACTTTATCAACTATATATTCACTGTGTCTCACAATTTCTAAATAAGGAATAAATGACAACTAACCTTAGGAAGGACTTGACATTTGCCACTCTTGGCCATTGGTTGATATGGTAAGAATATTCTATGGTGTATATACATAAATGATATGGACTCAGCTCTATGTGAACTAAATTATTTCATTTTGTTTCTATATTAATTGCTGACTACATGGATATTCAATTCCCCCACATTCATTGAATGAATGTAAGTTTAGTGTAGGATAATAATTAAAAAAATGGAGGAATGCGCTTTTCATAAAAAAATTGAGCAGTTGGGTTTTAGGAGATTCAAGTAAAAAATTAGCCAATTAAACTGTTCTGAATTTTTATTTAGTCATGTTTCTTTTTAGTTTGCACTTTAGGTAGGATTTTCTAAATCATAGTGATAGTAGTTTCATGAATTTAAATGGTGAAGATGCTACCACTGGAAATGAAGTTAGGCCAAAAATAAATGCTTTTTAAATATTCTTTACTACCACCTGAATTCAAAGGATAGTAATTTCCTATTGAATAATTTTTGCCCTTCTTACCCCATTTCTATCCAATTAATTGAGGACTTTAAATTATTTCTGTGTATTTCACAGACATAGTACCTATGACCAAAAGCCTGATGACACTTAATGAAACCATGGAAATAATAATATATTTGAAAAAATCCAGGAGACAGTTGTTGTCAAATTTAAGTAAACTATAAGACTATAAGTCTCAAAGACATGTTCTTTACCTAAATTTATTTTGAATCTTTGCTGTAAAATCTTAGTTATAATGTACTTTGATATTTGAATTTCTGAAGAGCAAAGCATGCCTATTAGTAATATACCCAAATTTATGAAAATGTACAGTTAAAATAACTCTGTAGAAATTCTATTGCAAGCAATGCACTTTCCATATGAAGTTAAATGATACTGATCAATGATTAAATGTTGTACTACCCTGTGTTAGTGTAGCAAGTAGAACATTTCATATACAGCAGATTATCTTTTCTTCTCCTTACTTAAATCTTACTAGTAAGCATACACCCCATGACAGCAGGAAATACAACAACGAGTGAATATGCACAGATACCAGTAGATCACCCTTCTTTGATTAAAAGTATATTGCATGCAGCAATGATGTTTTGGTTGTTCAGTGTTATTTCTGGGTCAGCATCATATCTCTCCAGGAAAAGTGGTTTTTGCTGTTAGCTTAGCATTCTCTCTTTGTGATTTAACTGACATAGTTGAAACTATGCCAAGGTGAGAGAGCATTTCAAGTTCAGCAATGACAAAAGCAGCTTGGGTAAGTGCCATGAACAAACAGTTTTCTGAGAGAGATGTGAAGAGGAGATTCAGTACATGACATGGCTGAAATGAGAGAAACACACTTATTTGCACGGTGAATACTGTTATGCCCCTTTCATACTTCTTCCTTCTCAAGGAAATAAAAGGTCAAAGAACATCTATTACGTTATATTTCATCCTCCCTAAGAATTGTTCTTAATTCTGGATTAAAGGGTGATGGCGGAAATATTTAAGACATTTTTATCGTAAGTCCTGCTATTATCAGAGAAAGTATTTCCATACTCCAAGGTAAAAGGAGATTTTCTTAAGACATGTACAGAAAAAAAAAGGGCTGTTTGAATTCAAGAAAAAAAATAACGCTCCAATTATACCTTTTTCTGTTTCCATTACTAGCAAGAAAATCTAGGAATGTGGTACTTTTTGACTTTTATTGTTATTTATTATAAGACCTAGAAGCAGTACAGCCACGGTTCCTATTCCAATTGCTAGCTACTGTAAAAACAGAAGAAAGGTAGACAATTTAGATTTAAGACTGCTCATTGTCAGGTGCAGGCAGGCAGAGACTGCAAAAGCACAACGAGGTAACATTAGGCAGTATGAATGGTGATAGTTTGTCAGCAGTTGTGTAAACATCAAAGGAAAGGCAGAACCTGTGATCTGAAGGAAAACAGTGTGGCAGGTTGGCAAGTACTTATGGATGAAATCACAAAAGCATATTGGAAAAGTCTGCTGAGAGTATGAGTGATACAGCTGGGGATATATGTTTTTGGGTGACTGTATGCATCTGAAGAGTACTAAAACCACTGAGATGTTATATTTATTTGTATCAGCAGAGTGGCCCAGAAACAGAATAAGGTATGAGATGCTGATAGCATTTTAATGGCTATTAAAAAGGGGATTTTAGTAATCCGTGCCTAAACTAAACATGTCAGTTGGGGAGTGTCCATGCGTGTGCAGAAGAAGCATCTACATGACTTATCATGACATTTGAAAAGGAGTTCCCCAATACATTTCCTTCACTAAAACCCAGTTAGGTTAGGGTTAGACCTTGACAGAGATTCGCATATGAATAAACCCCAGTAAGTAGTTGGCTCAGTCCTCGAGATCAACTNAAACAAAGGATCAGCCCCTAATGTTGCTGAACATTTATGGAGGTCAAAGAGTGGATGTTAGCACAGTGAGGTGGTGGTTGGTGTGATATAGCAGTGGTGAGAGCAACTTGAAAAGACAAGTAATGTTCTGGATGGATACGTACAGCTGTACATATATAAGCCACAAAATGAAGAGTTTTTTGATCAGTGTGTCCTCAAAAATCAGTGGATTATGACCAGGGAACTGTGTACGGAGCTGAATATCAGCTTTGAAGTGGGAATGTCACCATGGGAATATCTCAAAGTTTGCATCTGGTGGATCCCATGAATGCTCAAACAGACACAGAAAGAACACCATATGCAAGTTTGTCAGGATCTATTGAATCAATTTGAGACTGGAGGGGACAGTTTCCCAGATTATATTATCATTAGTGAGGAGATGTGGTGTCACCATTATGAATTAAGAGTCAAAATGGTAGTCCTTGGAGTGGCAACAGTGAATTCCCCATCAAAGAAAAAGTTCAAGCTGAAGCCCTCAATGTGTAAAGTGATATGCACTGACTACTGGGATAGGAAAGGGACGATCCTTCTTGACTTCCTGAAACCCAGACAAACTACTAACTCTGTTACAGTGCAATGTCGATTAAGCTGAAGGCTCTAACCTGCAGAGTCAGGCTAGGGAAGAAGACAAACTTTCTCTTGCAATGCAGAAACACCAGGCCCAGTACTGGTTTGTAGGTTGTGAATCACACTGCCAGTCTTGGTTGGACTGTCCTACCATACCCATTGTATAATTCAGATTTTGTGCCCTGTGACTTCCATCTGTTCATAACAATTAAAGATAGTCTGCATGGGCAACATTTTTCTAGCAATAACACAGACATAGCAGCTGTGAAACAGTGGACCATATCTGCTGGCACAGCATGTAGGCTCTTGTTCATCAATGGTGAAAATCTATAATGGTGATGACTGTATTGAAAAATGGTGTTCTGTAACTGAGAACCTACACTATCACATAGTGATATTTTGCTCTTTGTACATGTTCTAGTTTCCAAGGAAATAAATAGGAGGTATTACTTTTGGAGCAACCTACAGTTTATTTTTCTCTATCTTTCTATATATATATATTTTTTTTTTATTTTATTTCAGAATCTTTTTGCTAACAAGTAAGGAAACAGTACTGAAATCCACAACAGAATCTAGTGAGAATGCTCTAAGACAGAGTCTGGTCAGCTGGAACTTCAAAGCAGCTGGGAAAGTCAGCAATTCTTTATAGGGCAGAAGAAAAAAAGTGAATGATGGAAAAACAGTGAGATGGATAGAATGTTTGGAGAGACCATTACCGTGTAGGCTATGGGAGCTTTCTAAAAAACTTTTTTTGTGTAAATTACACTTCTTTTCATTATTCATGACAATGAAGTCATCTTTTTGTAGATGTGATTATTTTTGCTGTTTTCATCTCAACTGTTAGAAAGGATGTGAACCCTTCAGTACATCTTGTTCATTACAATGCCACAGTTCCTAAAATAGCCTCCCAATCAGGGTCAAATATAGTAATGATTTGCAGTCTGTATTGACTGACAAGCCAGCTGACTGAGACAGCTGGTACATGATAGTCAGGTTTTAAGGCATTCCATAATTTCACTTTAATTTCAAAGGGTACACTATAAGTAGGCACAAAATAAATAATTTGTATAAGGACAAAGATAATCTCCTGAAGTAACTATGGTATTCATAAATTATACTGTCATAGAAAAGCCTCATTACTTTCTATCGTCTGACTGTAGTGGAATAGATGTCAGTATAATACTATAATATACATAGAGTATCATTACAAATGGATATGTGGAAGGCTCACTGGAAGTATTATCCGTACAAATTATGAGCACTTTGTTGTGGCTGTGTGCATGGTTATAAAACACATCAACAAACTCCACAGTATTTGAGATGCTCCATTCAACTTTACCATTCTGAAATGTGTATATTTAAATATGGCAACATTAATGAGGACAACTTCAGTGAAACTAAACTGTTAAGTATTCATTAATTAAACATAACATCATGAGTGCATTTTGTCTGCATCTACACCTGATTGCTGTTGCTTGTTCTTATCCTAAAGCTACCTCTGTCCTAATCCTGATTAGAAATATTCACAGATAATCATTATTTCAATCTGTGACACAGAACCGTAAGAGGAGATCCTCTTTGTACTGAATAATTAAGCCCATCATTCATGTCAGAATCTCTCTCTTTGATTCCTGCTGGGGTTTTAAGAGGTCTCAGAGCTAAATAATTTTAGTGCAGGTGGGGGACATTTGGGATTTTAAGAAACAGGCTTTTGGGAGCAATCCAAATGATAATTAGAAGGAATTAAAGCATAATTAATGAAAACGTAAAGGAAAATTTAAAGTGTTCTTCCATAGACACTAATTGAGAAGGGATAAACAGCCTGTAAACATCTCAGAAGGAAAAGCAAATGCATACATTTTGGATATTGTGAACCTCATATACAAGTTCAGAATGGGATATAAACCTTGCAATGTTTATTATTTGGCAAATTTTCATCTTTTTGGTTTATCTCTATTTTATATTAAAAAAAAAAACAAGAAAACCTGGTTATATTTCCTTAGTGTGTGAGTTAAGAGAACAGAATAATGTGAAAAATGACTTTCATTTTCCACAGACATGATAAACCACGCACAGTGGCATAAATTCTTTGTGTGCTATATGGTAGGAGGCCATGCCAGGCCCTGATGAGAGCAGCCCAGCCCTCCCTGATGGCTGCTGTCTCAGCGCTCAGCAAGAGCTTACTGAGATTGGTGGGAGAGGAGGGCCTACCATAGGCCTCATCTCTGGTGAAGCCTGCAGATCATTCAGGTTTTTTCTGTTCCTTTCACTCAGACAGAACAACTCCATAAAATGTGCCAACAGAATATAAACTTGAAACACGGTAATTAAGGATCCTGTTCTGTGCCTTCTAGAGTCAATGACCAGGGTGGACTGGACTCCAAATTAGAGTAAAAACCTCTGAAGGCAGAATCGTCCATGTACTTAAAAGTCAATCTATTAGAAACAAACTCAAACTCTCTTTCACTGTTGCTGTTTAAGCTATTAAACATAAGCTATTACATGGCAGCTTTCTTGTAAAAGAAATAATACATGGAATTCTCTCAGAGGTAATGAGATAAACCACTACTTTTGCAAAACATATTTTTTTCTCCATGCAAATATTATGATCTTTAATAATTATGTTAATTTATCATTTATGTTCGTGGCATGTATGGTAAAGTCATTATATGTCCTAACACTAACTTGATTGCATAAATATTACATTAACTTTGATCACGCAAGTCTTGCGCAATCATCATTTTAAATAGTTACAAAGGTGACTGAATAGGTTCTAATGGAGTTTAATTTTAAGTGGACAACGAAATCTTTTTTTTCCTTTGATTTTTAAATAATACTTTCGATTTAGTTATTTTATAAATAAGCCATTGAAGTTTTCATTCTTTATTAAATCATATAAAAATCTGAAAAATACAAAAAGTTTCCAATCACAGAAGCATTTCTACAAGTGAGCCAGCTTGAATCTGGCTACTATGAAATTATCAGATTATAATGATATCTTTGCTTTTATGGGATAACTAAGAAACAAATTCAGGTCCTGATCCAGTAGCCATTTTAACACTTGTATATCAGAAGGATGTGCTTTTTTTTTTTAAGGTGTTGTTAGGATTAACTTCACCTGGATTATGTTTGAAGCTGTCTATTTCTTTGGGTAGATTTAAGTATGCATTTAATACTGTGCAGAGCCCATACTTAGCAAGCTCTCACTAATACAATTTCCAGCTAACTTCTCTATGACATAGAGGGCTTTCATGTCTCTGAGCAAATGGTAGGATACTGATTCACAGAAACTGGGACCTTTTACCTTAAGTGCAGTTCCTGGCTCAGATTATTTTCAGTCTTAAAGGGCTATCTCTCCAAGGTGTCCATGGTGAAATATTGCACTTGTGGAAAAAAATCAGTGAATTACAACCTTATTTCTGGAGGTGCCATACTGGATATAGCCTCACTTCAGTGGAAATGGGCCAAAGAACTCTTGGTGTCTGATAGTTTTATTACATACATAATCCTTTTTAAAATGGTTATTTATCATCCTTGAAAATTTCTCTTTGTACAGCAACCATCCAAGGATAAAATGCATCTGTACCACATTGAGTAATTCTTTCCTCAAGTCCACATTACTTTCTTCCTTTTGAAGGAGGGGTACCATAACATCCTCTTCTCCTTGATTGGGCAGACTCATATTACCATGTCCCAGGAAACTCTTTAAGCTGCAGAGATATCTCAAGATACCACAGTTGTGTTCTGAGCACAGTGAAGACAGAAAGAAAAGGAGAGGGGGTAGTCCCAGATCTAGTAGATACTGTTTTTTGTTCCTCTATGATCTGTTACCCAGCTTAATGGTATTGCACATCACCTCTGTACCAGTCTTTTTTCCTCCTATTTCGATTCTGTATCTTTTCCCAGTTTATAAAGCTGCTATCTGCAAGAACAATTACTTTCTCTCTCTCTTTCTGTTTTTGTTTGTTTGCCTTTTTTTTTTTTTTACTTCTAGAGAGAACTGGAATCACAGATTGCCTTCTCCCTCTCATTCCAGCCATTCTTAGCTTTCTATAGCAGCCTGGATGTGGAAGACTTTGTCAAACAGAAGAGGCTGGAATATATCAAACAGGTTTTCCATTGCAAGTAGCTAACAATATTGGATTTTTGGCTGAAGCCATAACAATTATTCTTGAGGTGATAAATGTTGTCCTTAGAGATGATGTAATCCAGCAGGGAAAGAGGACTGTGTATATGCATAGGGATTAAATCTGCAGCAAGCTTTTTAAAGTAAAGGAATCTTGATGTGTCTCCACATTTTATTTTATTTTTTTTTGCTCTTTTCAGAGAGTAATGCATATTTTTAATTGCTTGATTGTAAATTATGTACTTGAGGCAAAAATCAGAAAGGAACAATTAAAAAATTACTGCAATTGGCAAATACTGGCACAGTGTTCCTTCTATCACCTTTTTTTCTCTCTTTGGAATAACTATATCTCTTAAATTTAGTTAACATTTTCAGTACACAAGTTAACATATCCAGTATCTTTGATTTCACATTATATTATATACAAAACTGCAATAATGCTATGCAATTGTCTTCATACATTACAGTCTATTTACAACATGTATTTTACTTTAGTTCTTATATGGGCAAATTCTTCAGGAAGCACAAGTAACTCAGGTACATAGGTTGCTCTGAAAGTAATGCCTCCTAATTATTTCCATGGAAAATACTACAAAGAGCACAGTACTGCCACACTTCTAAAGATCTGAATCAGCAGAGGTGACCCACTGTTACTGTTGCTTCTGCTGTAATGCTCTGTCCACTTCCTCACGGTGCCAGCATCAACTGTTTGCTCTCTGTAAATGTTCAGCAAGTGTCCGTGAATGTCAGTGTGTGTGCAATTGTTTCCACATGGAGGAATTCAATGTGATATGTTTACTTTATAAACACTTCCATGTCAGATTCCAGTTTGTCCCTCTGCTGCCATCTGTCACAAGGTAGTAAAATGTAATGGAATATTGGTGGGAAGGGTCAACATCTACTGCCATACCACCAACATCTGCCTCTGACATCACAGCCTAATGTGGAGGCACTACAGTTGGAGCAGCTCTCATATAATAATTGTACAGGTGCTTTAAATGAACATTTACCTTGTTACATATCAATAGAAAAAACACATTCCCAGTGATATGTCATAATTGATCATAACAAGCATGTATTATCTATAAATAACCAACATTCAGCAAAGAGTTGCATAAATGAGTCGTTTTACATATTGCACCTCATAATGAGCCACTACTCAACTAATTACTTATTAGCGCCATGGGCAATGAATGATTAATTAGTCAATTCAAAAGTGACTTTTTAATCGTATAATTACTACCTTTTCTAATTTATGAAAGTTATTGACAATTATGCCATGTTGGTATACTAGATACAATAGAGTAATGTCTTTGTCAACAACGCACTAAGAATAAGTGTGGTTCCTGAGAGCTGATTGCACTAAACTGTGTATGAGCTCTTGTTATGGAACCATAGATTGCAGCTAAGTACTCTATCTTGTCTGGTCAGTGTTGAAGAAATTTAAGGGAGCAGCTAGTAAGTGAGCACAAAGCTGGAGAGTATAAAGCATTCTGACTCTTCACAACTGCTGGTGAGCGCAGTCTGCTGCTGTCTACAGCTCTGGCACATTACTCATTCACTCCTCCAGCTGCTGCTGTCCTCTGCCTCTGCTTCCTCTGCGTTTTTCCCAGGTGCTTCCCAGGGGAAGAGTGCGGACTAGACACCACTGAGCACCTGAATGAACTCCTCCTCCCCCTCCACAGCATGAGGCTTGGTAGGAAAAGGCCATAAGTGAGAGAGGCTAGAAACAACTGACAAAATAAATTTTTTTCTGTAGATGAATAGTGTTGGGAAACTGTTTTGCTTAACCCACTGGCTTTAGGTAAACCAGTAACCAGAGATGAACAAATTGATTACAATGAGATCTGTGTGGGAACAGAAAGCCATAGTGAGGAAAGAAATAGTTTTCTCTTCAATATTTCTGTTTTCATATAGAGTTAGTGGATGGACCAAAGGAGGCAACATGAAAGCTACAGCTGTGTGATCATTTGGCGCTGTTTCAAGGTTATGAAGCAGGAGCTTGACCAGAAGATGGTCAGTTCTGCAATTCAGCAGTCTCACAGGGCTAATGAGAGCAAAGTGTCACTTCCAACAACTTTGGTACAATTTCAGACATAATATCAATTAACAAAATGATATTTTCACTTAAGAAAAATTGCTGCATATGTGAAAAAGAAAAACGAAAAGGAAAAAAAAGGAATTTTTTTTCTAAAACCACACAGAACTATTTCAGAGGTTTAGCTACAGTGAAGTTGGAACACTATGTCCAACAGTGCAGAGAACAAAGCAACTGCTTCTCAAATTAATACATCTGATTAACATTTGTGCCTTCAATTCATTCAGGTCACTTGCTGAAGAAATTATCAGTAAAGAAGAATAAAACAGAAAAACATTAATTGCATCTCCATAATGTGTGTATGCATTATTCTAGGTTATTGAAAAATACATTGGCGTTCATGGAGGCTTTTCTGGTTAATACACATAAGAAAGAGAAAGGGGATTATTTCCAGAAAAGAATACTATTTTTAATAACATTAATTCCTTGTAGCTTTAACAAAGATAATATGGGTGTTTAGTTCCTGCAGAGTACCTTTCACTGTAGGATTTCATTACCTTGTAAGCTGGTGTTAGCAATGGCCTGTATCAGAGTAGAAACCTGCTTCTAAGGGCTGAATGTCATTAAGGATCTGGTGTGACCAAAAGCTAGTGCTAAAAATAGTAAAAGATCAAACCTACTTTCTTATCTCTCTCAGTCATTTCCTCCAGGAGTCAATGAGCTTCCTCCAATTAACCAATCATTGAAACTATATACTACTAATTTCTAGCATATATAAAATTTCCCGTTCTTCTATGTAATTCTTAAGGGAATAGGAGTACTTTGGTTAAAAGTAAAACTTATAGATTCATAGAATCACCCAGCTTGGAAAAGACTTACAGGATCATCCAGCCCAACTGTCCACCTGTCATCAATATTTCCAACTAAACCATGTCCCTCAGTACGACATCTAAACATTTCTTGAATGCCTCCAGGGTTAGTGACTCCACCACCACCTTCCTAAGCATCCCTTTGCAACACCTGATCAGTGGTATTGTATTTGTATATGTATATATACATTGTATATATATATTTATTTTTAATCGAACTCCACTATATACTGTAAAGGATGAGTTATTCATCACTTAAACTTATGCTCTCTTTTTCCTCTTTTTTTCTTTTTTTTTTTTTATGATTATTAGGGCTTCAGTGATATTTAGATTCCCTCCATGTTTTTTGTTAATTTATGTAAGTCCATTCCTGTGACCCTTCTTCTTACACATGACAGTTTCCAAATACCTGAGATACTTTTGCGTGTAATTTATCTGCATAAGAAGCTATTTCAGATACATTATTCTTGTTCTGTGTGTTTTTGTTTCTTTAATTATGTCTACTCCTTCCATTCTTCAGCTTGAAGAATTGTTTTCACTTCCACCTACTGAACAGATGGTTGCATCATAGTTGTTTTTGTCATACTATTTCACTTCTTGTACATGAAAAATTGCACCATGAACAGATTAGCAGTGACTCTACCATCCCATGCCCCACACTATCACTTGCACTGTTGCTGGAAAAAATGAATTGCACTGGGAACAGAATTACAGTGGGCACATTTCAGAACTTTCTCATACACATTACACTGCAATGTCCAATGAATGCACTGAATATAAGTGGTACAGGCTTATTTAAATATAATCCAAGTATAACATGATTCAACAGCTGTGGCAGCTGTTTCATTGACTGCAAAGTATATTAGAAAGTTGCTGTTTGCTGCAGGAAATGTAAATGGTAATGTTACAACTGAGACCAAGAGGGAGATAAAAATTTCATGTTCTCACAGCACTTTTATTTTTCTATTGCAGCCCATGGACTGGCAAAGGTTGTGACAATGGCTGTGCTCTAATTTGTCGTTTTGACAAAATACAAACATAAAAACAACCAAAAGCATAGTATCTACAAGACAAATGCATTTTAGAAGTAATTAAAATGGATTTCTTATGCTCTTTGATAACTGAAACAATATTATTCAAAATCTTAATTATGACATATTGCTTTTATATTTCTTGAATAAAGCTCTAATTAGTAGCTAATGCAAAGTTGCACCACACTGCATATAAGTGAATAGACAATAAAAACACTGAAGTTCATTAAAGTGATCAAAGAGAACTACATACTCTCTGCTTCTTTTAATAACTATTCTACTGAGAGCTAGGAGTTTTTAAAAAAACCCTGAGCAATCCTTGCCATTAACATACTAAGTGAGGATAATTACCTAAATCAACAGAACACAACATATTTACAATAAACTTTCCTAATTAAAATCAACGTAAGACTATTACTAACACAAATGAGATTCAGCTCATAAATGTTCATTATAATTAAGCAAAAACTATTATTTTAAACTAGATGAACCCTTAGGACAATGCCCTATCCTGATTTTGGAATAAATGTTTATTGCAATATAAAAACTATGAGAATAACTGATTTTTTGAAACAAAGTAAGGATCAATGTCTACCTTATATTCACTGTGAAATTTATTGTGTGCATGAAGATTCAGAAATCTTCATAGGTTGCTATTAAAATAATATAAAAAAAAAAAAAAAAGTGAATGACTTTAAAAGAAAAAATGTCTAACTGACCTAAAAATATGTACAAGAATTTGAAGAAATGAGAGGAACCAAAAAAAAAACAAAAAAAGCAAAAAACCAAAGATGAAGCAAAATGGTGATATATTATCACAGTCAAAACAGAGAAGCTTCTATGATCCAGGTCAGAACACTAACTGCGAAACTACCACTATGCTGTTTTCCTCATGGACTTGGTGAAGTGCTGGTGTGGAAACAAAAAAATAAAGAGAAAAAAAAAAACACTCCCAGATGAAGTAAGTTGAGTGGGAACTATTTAAGACCATGTTTAACTACCTTGCTAAATGAAACTGGCTTGCAATGATGTAAAGAAACAAAACAATGAAGGTAAAAGCTTAAAATTTATATCACTTCTACACAGAAAAGCTGAGTAGTTCTAACATGGAAAATATTGTGTTATAAATAAAATGAAGAATTATTAAAAAGCTAGCATGAATAATTAAATATCAAATTGCAATGAACACTGCTGGCTAAATTCAGGTTCAATGTGAAAGCCAGAAAGAGATTTGCTTAGTTTAGGGGTATAGTTTTATAGTTTTCTGGAGTGAAACGCTGTTAATCAGAAATTAGGTCTTCAGAGTTCATGTTAAACAGTGTTACAATATGACAAAACTTTTCTTCTTTTGTTTAATAATGTTCTTATTTTGCGTAATAATTGTTGATCATAATGTATTATACTAGACTGCAGCATGAACCCGTCAAATTTTCTTCCCACAAGCAGCTACACTAAATGCACTTTAATATAAGCAAACATGATGAACACTACTTACAGTAAAGCTTCTGCTCACATGCTTGTGGCTAATTCTAGTCCTAGAGAACTTCTAAATATGCACATACTTTTATCTACAGTATGTTTGAAAGCTTGTATGTTTGTGTCAATAGTATTTCCAAACTGAAAATATTTTGTCTTAACTAGCACCTCCACATTTTACTAATCCTTATGATGTTTCGGGATCAGATTTCATTTTTAGTTTTACCAGAATTATCTTCCTTTGTAAATTCCATATGTTTGTTTCTTCTGGTTCATCATCTGGTCTCGAGCTGATGAATTCTGCCATGCTAGAATATATAACTGATATCAAGTAGCTCATAAATTCAGAAGACATCTTTTCATATATCATAATTAGTTGTTTTTAACATTTTTATTTGCTTTCAATTGTATTTTAACATTATTAAAAGTACTAGAGCATTTTCCATTACAGCACAGATTTATTTGAACAAAGCCAGCAATGGGACAATTCAGGAAAATAAAATTCAGCAAGATTTTCAAATACTTACAAAATCAATCTTGCAAGATAGCTAGTAGTCTGAAGCACTTAATCTGTAATTATATTTATTTGTATTTACCTTTACATTTATTGTCTTTGTATATATTCAATTGCATTGGCAGTGTGCCTCTGATACCACGTTATAATTCAGTCATAGTAGCATTAACCTGGTTTGCACAAGTAGTCACGATTGCACAAATTTCAGCACAACCCAGTAACTTGAGGGTGTACTCAGCTTTCCAACTGATCCTCCCTAATGTCACTGGACTGTATGAGAATCTGTACCACTTTTACTTCGCCTTAAAACATGTGAACCACTCAGCTGAGAACTAGTGTTGTTACAAGGACAAATCCTGTCTAACAACCACTTCAAACCACTGGGGTGAGATTTTGTACACCTACACATGAACTTAAAAAAGATTCAAAAAGAGAAGAAGACATTGTACTCTCTGTCAGCAAATGGAGCAACAGCAGTGACACACCACTGTTCTCATGCTCTTAATTTAGAGATAGGAATCACAGTAAAAACCAAATCAAATCCCAAACTTTCATCAGATTAATAGCACTTGGCAGAATGGTGTCAAATGTTTTTGTCCTATTATTCATAATCTAAATGCATACTAATATTTTCCTAATTTTAATAACAATTGTTTCACATGGTCTTGAGGATGGCATGATGCCTAGAAACTGTTTCACTAAATTACATACCATTATAATCTACACTTTGGCTAGCCTCCAGGACAAAGGTCATGAAGCAACATTAAAAGCAACTAATAATTAACACCTATAAAATCTAACACAGATGACAGGAATGATAAATTTAGATATGTGCTATAAATGACTTTAATACTTCTGGCCGGATGAGTTAAAACAGCTCTCTATTCTGGTGATTACTGCCATATGTAATTATGCTAAGATGTAATCTGAGAAATGTGGCTCATTCTTTATTTCAGTACATAATAACAATAATATTGGTACTTCTTAATGAACACTTGCTATTTTCTATTTTGTGTTATATGCAGCTTATTATTAGTACTGAAACATTGTTATTATTAGTACTACTGAAACAATGTAAGATGTAAGATTCACGAAATCACAGAACGGTTGAAGTTGGAAGAGACCTCTGGAGGTCATCTGGTTCAAGCTCCCTGCTCAAGTATGAGATAATTCTACTATCTCTATGTATGGACTTTCACCATACATACCTATTTATACATTCATATATATTTATACTAAAGTCTGAGTATGCCTGCATGCCCTCACTTACTACATACACCAGCAGGCAGAGAGGTTTTGCTTTCACTTGCCCTTAAGCCAACTGAGAGAGATTTTACTGAATCATTCTATTTAATGGACCTGTGTTATGTGATGAAACTGAGAATGATGCCAGGTCTATTTGTATTTAAATAGACACCTTAATGACCATCTATTTTTAATGACCATAAATAGCTAAAATACTAGCATAACACTTACTAAAGGTTACTCATTAAGATATCAACAGAGCCTTGTAAATAATGAAATAGACAACTCTGGTCTAAAGATGTCAGAGTCACAAATAACAAAGCTTGCATATTGCCTTAAAGTCCTTTTGTGCAGCAAACCTTGAGAAATTGATTAGCAAAATTATATGTTTATTCTCCATATCTAAGAATACTGTTACCAGCATGTGATTTAAAACACTAATTGCAAACATTAAACTTAACTGTTTTTGAAATATATGAAAGACACCTGCACTACTAATTTTGTGGGATCAATATGTCATTTTTGAGGTAATTATCTGGTACATTTTTGTCTGTAAAACATAGTAAAAATGAAGAAAAAAAAGATATTGCAAAAGAACTACGAGCTCTGGTTCCATACACAACAAAACTGTTTTCTTCTTGTTATGCATTTAATCTTTCCAACAGGTCTATCATCACCATAAAGAACCTACCATATAAATATTTCTAATGATCAGTCAATACTGCCAGTGTTGTCATCAATCACTACAGA
The DNA here is from genome assembly GCA_013399175.1 of Odontophorus gujanensis. Lineage (NCBI taxonomy): Eukaryota > Metazoa > Chordata > Aves > Galliformes > Odontophoridae > Odontophorus > Odontophorus gujanensis. The sequence goes on from VXAB01012943.1 coordinate 75,986, forward strand.
ACAAGCACTCTTTTACACAGAAATCACATAAATCGTCTTTCAAGAAATTATAATTCCTACAGACACACCTCTTGATCTCTGGCAAGGTCATCTCTGTCAAAATTCAAAGATGAATGAAAGGAAGGAAAAAGTAGATTCAGTTAAAAAAATGCCAGAGTAAGCAAGCCTGTGGCTTTAGTAAGATATATATCAAAAGCATTTGTAATGAAGAGCTCGATATTTGCTGATAAAACCTGCTAGTGCTAATGTTTCTTCAACACTGAAATACATTGTAAAAGCTGGTTTGGAATCATAGAATCAGCAAGGGTTGGAAAAGACCTCCAAGATCATCCAGTCCAACTGTACACCTACCAGCAATATTTCCCCAATAAACCATGTCCCTCAGTACATTATTTAAATGTTTCTTGAACACCTCAAGGGATGGTGACTCCACCACCTTGCAGGGCTGCACATTCCAGCATCTGGTATGTTGCCATGACTTACTCAAAAGTTCGATACAATGCGCTGAATCAAGATTTGATAATAAAGCAAACAATGATGTGAGTTGCAATAGCACTACTGCAAAAACAGCAACTGTTACTTAAATAAAGTTTACTGGGCCAGTCATGCTCTGAGGAAGATGATGTTGACTCCTTAAAATGATTCTATAGTTGTAGATAACAGTCAGTAGGCTAAAGAGGCCAGAAATCAGAAAAGGAGGGAAATCAGGTACAACTTTCCAGCTAGAGTGAATAGCTTCTTATTAGCAATAATATGAAAGATTTAAAAATCACCACAAAAAAAATAAAAATAAACCTATAAAAAAAGAGAACTGTTTTCTTCACTAAGTCAGACTTAGATGTGTGTTAAAACATTATACAGGAATGCAGTAATCCTCATATTTCCCTGTGACAACTAATTTATGACCATAATTTACAAGAGATTTTGCAGAAGAGCTAAAGGTGTTACTGGGAATCAATAGGATGAGGTTATTCACAGGAGAAATGTGGTCTGGAAATAAAGACCACAAGCTTAGAGTGTTTACTGTAAGAAAATATGAAATAAAAAAATGCTCATGAAGCATACATATATAAGTTGAATAAGAACACTTGAATTCCTGATATATGAAAAGTGTTTTGGAACATTTAAGCTCCTTAGCTGCAATGCTTCCTTCATAATATTATGTTATTTATTCTGCAGTACTCAAAGAAGTATTTACTGCCACCCAGCTTCGTTCAAATTTCAAATGCAGTAAAGCAAATTCATCTGAATTCCAAGTTGTTTAAATTAATGAATATTAAGGGAAGGTTGGTTCTTTGGCTATGTAACAAGACAGGAATCAGGAAAAGAGGTTCAGACCTTCTCTCCAGCCATTCTCTGTTACTTTGGGAAAGACATGAGCACACTGCGAAAGGTGGAAAGCTGGAGAATTTCAAATATAATTTCTAGACAGTTCAAAATAAACAAAATCTGTTACTACTATTATTGTGGGCTTTTGTTTTGTTTTGATTTGATTTTTTCAGACAATATTCTGATAAATCCATTGCTGCATGATATTGTAAATGCAAAACTGGTATGGGATCAACAAATTAACCAGGTGAATTTCAGGAAGAATAGCACCACAAGGTCAGTAAATGAAGATATAGTTACTGCAAGTACAAGTCTCTGAGACTCACATTCCTGGAATTTTGGAGGGAATCCCAGAGGAGATACCAGAACATGCTGACCATTGTCTGGTAGCACTTTCACAAACACTTTTCCAAGGCACTGGTGAAGATAAGATGCCAGGCTACAGATGCCTTTGGTGTGGCCATTTTCGTGTTCTTACATCAACTTGCTAGCTTGAGAAGTACTTTTACTTTATCTAGTATGAACTAAAATTCAACTGTTTGACAAGTTGGGTAAATATTGATGCAGTTAGTTCACAGTGAACATGATGTTCCTACAGTTTCATTGTTACTACTGCAGATAATGTAAAACTGGTATATATATGTACCTAAATTGTGGTTATTCTGGATTTCAACAGCAGGATTTAGACGTCCAAGATGTATTTATACAATCTGTTAAAAACATTAACATAATGCTACATATAAATTTTGTAATGAGCTAAAGATAATTTAGTGTGAACACATTTGCTTTACATGAACATATGCTACAACACAATGAAAGGGATACTCTGTGCCAAAGCACTGGAGAAAAGGCAGGGACTATCAATGATAAAAAACTGGCACAGAATAAAGTACATAGTTCCATCTGAAAGTAATTGCTCTTATTTATTTCCATGGAAACTGCAACAGATACAAAAAGCACAATAACACTATTTGATAGAGCAAATTCTCAGCTACAGTGTACTATTTCTCAACATAGTTACCACCATTAGCTATGCACTTTCATGGCCATGAACAAGAGCCTGCGTGCTGTGCTCATAAAAATGTGCATGGCCATCTGGAACATGGTTTGTCTCTGCTGCTGCTGCTGAAACACATGATCCACCACCTTACTGCACTCACATCCACCGTTCGGTCTCCATAAATGTTCAACGAGCATTGATGTATGTCAAGGTGCCTTTTTTTCCTCATGGAGGAATTCAATGACACAGCTTTACTTCATACATACTTCCAAGTCACATGCCATTTTGTCAGACTGCCCCTCTGCTGCAATCTGTTGCACATCATCAAAATGTAATGAAATATTGGTGGGAAGGGTCAATTTCTACTGTCATTACACAAACATCCACCTCCGACATAACAAAATAGGAGACATTACTTTCAGAGCATCCCTTGTATAACACCATAGAAATTCTGCATTCTATCAGTGTTCTAAATCCTACTGATTTTCAAATAAAAAAATCAACCAGGAACACTGTCATTTTACCATGATTTAAATAGATATAATGAATTAGCTCTAAATGTTTGTACACTCAGTCTTAGCCAGTGGCAAAATTAAGATAATTTTGTTTAGCCTAGCCTGAAATGATTGACGTTCAAGTTAAGCTGATGAATGGTAACATGTTAAGCAGTAGTAACCTAATTGTGTGTCTGAGTTCTGGGGCTCCTAAGTCTGCTTAAGTCACTTTGGAAAATTGGATTTTGCTAAGTCATTTATAACAAGATTTTTTCAAGGTACTTAGACATTTTACTCTCGTCAAAATCAGTGGGAGATAGATGACACAGTGCCTTTCAAAAATCTCATTTGCACAGCGTTGCACTGATGACCAGAGAAAAGAAGAAAAACAGCCCCACACCTGCAAATTGTTTTCCGACAACTACTACCTGGGAACAAGAATGCAGAGATGATTAACTGAGACAAAATAGACAAGGAAGGAGTCACTGTTCATTCACACCATCTCTCGAATCATGATCAGGCTTCAAACACATGTGGTAAGGGAAAGGCTGAGAGGTCTGGATGATAGTAATAATAATAATACTCAGATATGGTTGGTTAAAATTAAAAAAAAAAAAATTAAACAGTTATGAATCATTTGAAAGTTAAAACATAGAAGAATGTATGTCACCAATCTTTTCAAGACAGTAATATGCAGTTGGTTTCTTGGCATCACAGTAGATGCAAATAAAAAAACAACACACCACTTCCTGCATGTTGGTTTTCTGTACTAATGGAAAATCCTGTTGCTCAATGGGAGTGTGCTATGCTGTCCTTTCCCCCAGCTCAGATTCTGACTGAAGAAAGTCTGACAGCACTTGGAAGGATGAATGAATAGGGTTAGGGTTAGGGTTGTCCCCAGAGGACAAACAGGAAAACTGTGTCCCAGAAGAGGGTTGGGTGACCAAACTAGCTAGGATCCACAGCAAATAAAAGCTAAAAGGAACAATTTCAAGGAATAAACTAATCATCAGGATATTCTCTTATGATATTATCTTATAATGTACTGACCTTTGCCATTATAAGTTAACATTTGCTTTTCTATCTTTTAACTTAGGAACGAGTGGGAGTTACACACCTGTTATGAGAGATCAGAGGGTGACCACAAAACATCTCCCTTTACAGGTCAATGTATTGTCTGAACTGTAAAATGTAATAGCCCTGGTTCAAATGCTTAGTGTGATTACAGATGTCCACAGAGTATTTCCTTTATTATCTGCTTATTAATAGCAAGTGCATCGAAATAACCTAATAAAGTAGAGCTCACTATCAAGAATTGGACTATGCAAGCCATAAATGAAGCTGTGTGCCAGCAGCACCCTTTTCACAAGGTTCTCTACTCTTCCAAGTCTTCCAGCAGAACTGAGAGAATGCAAGGTGCACAGCTGGGTCACAGTGACAGGGACAACCTTAGCTGGTGTTAGGCAACATCCTAATATGTTTTTGAAGATAACTTCTTGCCATTTAAGATAAATTTTTGAAATTTAAAGGACACACAAAAGAATAAAAACCCCTGGCAATTTTTAATTTTATTTTTGTCTGCAGGAGTGTGTGTGTGTTGAAGACTTGAGCATGTCCAAATCACAGAATTATGAGACTATCTCCTCTATGGCAAGTTTCTTCAAAGGATTGCCGCATTGAATTACTTGTACAGTTCAAAATACTCAAATAATGTTATTTAGAAAACTGCAAGAAGGTAAAAATTGAAGAGTGTTCAGAAATGAAACTATGAACTCCTGGAGGAACACTCTTTTTCTCTCCAATGAAACTAAAATACATTGCAATCTTTGATAGAAGTTACACTTAACTATGCTGTTTTTGAAATCACTATGTTACATGTCTAACTCTGAAACCATACTCAACAACGGGAAATATAGTCTCAGAAATATTTAAATTTAGAACATAGTGTAAAATAACCTATGTTTTTTAGTCAGCTAATTGATAACTAAAATTGTTAACTGGACAAACTCCCAGTGGCTTTTGTCTGTTTCAGAGTTCCAAGATTTAGAAATAAAAATTCAGAAATAGCAATGGAGTGAATATATTTTATCTGTTCTTGTATCCTCATAAATGCAAATTACTAGGTAAAGTGAGCATTGAAATATTTAAGTATGCTATGTAGCAATTTATTATTGTGAATGGAATTACGTACATGTTGCTATCACAACAGGTGATACGTCATTGGTGCTGTTTATAAAGAAATGCTCTTCACTGTGAATAGAGTTATAGAAAGTGTTATCTAGTATAGAATCATAGAATCACAGAATCATAGAATCTCTGTGGTTGAAAAAGATCTCAAAGATCACACAGTCCAACTGTCCACCTGCAACCAGTGTTGCCCTCTAAATCATGTCCCTGAGTATCACATCTATTTGTTTCTTGAACTCAGCCACTTCCCTGGGCAGCCCATTCCATCACCTGACCACTCTTCCAGACTGGAAGCTTTTTCTAATATCGAACCTGAACTTCCCATGGCACAACTTGAGGCCATTCCCTCTAGTCCTACCACTAGTTATTTGGGAGAAGAGGTTGACCCCCACCTTGCCACAACCTCCTTTCAGGGAGTTATAGAGAACAATAAGGTCACTCCTGAGCCTCCTCTTCTCCAGATTAAACAATCCCAGTTCCATTAGCTGTTCCCCATAAGAGACAGTGAAACATCTTGTAAGCAAAATATTAATGCTCAGTGGTTGCAACTTGGAAAATAATTTTATAGTTCAGCTCCTTTCAGATTCCTGGATGCATAACTCCTTGAAAAGTCTGATTGTTCAACAGACAGTGGAAGATTAGAATTCTGAGAAACAGAAAACTTAAGCAAACTCTTCGTGAAGTGCCCATGATTTCACAACTCTTACCATTTCTTCATATGATATGGTCCACTAATAGTGATCGTCAGTCATGAGTGGTATGTGTTGTCACTGCTTCAGTCTCCAGCACAAAATGACACAACAAAGCTGACTAGAGAGGTAGCAAATAAAAAGGCAAAAAAAGCAAATAATGGCAATAAAACTTCTACACTTCCTCATGTTTTTCTTTTTTTTTTTTTTTCTTTTTTTTTGTAATTAATGTATCTATTTATTTCTAAACACCAGACTGGTTCTTGAAATTGTCTTGCAAAACAGCATTCTTCCCAGAGATGTCTGCAGAAAACAGCTGCTTGTCCCTGGGGTTCAGATGATGTCTTTAGCACAACAGCTTATGAAACTTTTTGTTACCAGGAAGAATTCCTAGGAATTCAGGACACTGTGATGTCCTTAATATCTCCACCTCTGCAGCTGTGGCACAGAATAGCATTAGCTTTCCATTCTTCATGAAACTGCCAGTATTCAAGACGTGCTGAGTGAGTGTAGTGGGATTATTAGGGATGAAACATCTCTTATAGTTGCAGGCTCTGGTTTCAGGGTCTCCATCAAGCTGTCATGATTTCATGCTGGTAGCTAACTAAACTTCACCGCACCACTCCCTCACTCCCCCTCCTCACTAGGGAAGAAGATATGATGGAAAAAAAGCTTGTGGGTTGAGATATGGTCAAGGAGATCTGCCCACCAATTACTATCAAGGGGGAAACAGACTCAGCATAGAGAAAAATGTCATTTATTGGCTATTACTAACAGACTAGAGCAGTGAGAACTGAAAGTGCAAATTGGGACTGTTTAGTCTGGTGAAAAGGAAGCTCAGAGAAGACCTTATTGCCCTCTATAACTCCCCAGAAGGAGGTTTAGAGAGGTGGGGGTTGGACACTTCCTTGGAGTCATTGATAGGATGAGAAGTAATGGCCTCAAGTTGTTTGCAGGGGTGTCCATGGCAGCACCCTCTTCAGGATGCATCTGCTGCCACACTGTGTGGGAGGACGGCCTGCTCCTCTGTGGGCCTCTCCTGGGCTGCAGGGAGCTGCTGGAGCACCTCCTGCCCTGCTCCTGCCCTGAGCTCAGTCCCCACAGGGCTGCTTCTCTCCCGTGTCTCCCCCTTCTCTCCCAGCTGCCATGCAGCTGTTGTTGCCTCTCTGAACATCTGAACAACTGAGTGCACCCAGTGCTGCTCTGCTCTGACACAGGACACTGCTGGGCTCTGCTCATGCAGGAGACCCTGCAGCCCCCTGCTACCAACGCCTTGCCAGGGAAACACAAGACACAAGCAAATAGTGATTTTTAGACATACTTCTTGATGTTCTGTATTATTTCACGTCTATCTATTGATCTGTCTAATCTGTTTCAGTGAGAGGCAGATGTTAATGCAATATTAAGTTGGAGCTTGTGAAAAAGAGGTGTTGGATGAATTGAGAGAAGTCCCCTCAGTTGCTGGATATTATCTGGGAAAAAGTGCACTACACTTGCTCTCCTACTGCAACTAACATTACAGACATGTGTTAAGATATGCTGTAAAAAAAATAAAATAAAAAAAAAAAGATTCAATTTTAAGAAGAAAGACTGAAACAATCTGGCTAGTCTATTTTAGCTAGCACTGAGTATATATTCTGTGATTTCCATAAAGTTTCATGCAATCCAAAACATTTTAATGATGATTACATCTATTTACACTAATTATGCAGTTATACCAATTGCATGAATAGAAGACGATAAATATCCTTGACTGAAGCCAACAAGTAATTATCAAAATAGAAACAACATGAAAATAAGCTGGGAGTAAAACTGAAGGAAAATGCAGGTAATTATTCTTCATGTATGCAACAAATAAACAACCTCTATTGTCCTTGTCCCCTTTTGTCTTCTACCCAAATGAGAATTCTCACCCTTAAGTGCTGCCTTGGGAAAATTTCTTATAATTCTCCATAACTTTAGTTATGTATATCAAACCTTAGAGATGATGGAATGTTCTCCCAAATCAGAGAGTAAATATATAATACGGATGCAATATTGCCTTGCATCTACAGTACTGCAGAGGTCCAAAATCTTTCCAGAGATCTCTTTTTCTTACCTACACAAGTTAATGTTGCTGGTAGAGATGGGAGTGTGGATCCTGAGGTATGCCTCAGTGCAAGCATGTGCTGCTTGCTCACAAAGATTTATGAATTCAGCAGGGCACAGAAGACATTCCTCCTGGGAATGTGGTTTCTTTTTTTGTTTGTTTGTTTTTGCATGCTATTTGTACCAAGAATACTGTAGTATTTTGTCACCTTCCTCATTAAACTGCACTGGTGAAGACTCATCCTACTCGATCTTCCTTCTCTTGTCTTTCTATCTCTTGTTAGCATATCTGAAATATTGTATTTAAGGAGATCAGTGATAACACACAAGTAAATATTTAAATAACAGACATGTCTAATCAAATAATTCAAGTTAATTATACCTTAATCCACCAGTCAGCTGAAGATCATAAAATCAATCTCACAAATATTTCTCTATATATAGATAATTTAATTATTAAAATTTATTTACAATGTTTTCCAGTGCTTTTTCCCCCAGAAGACTTCCTGCTCATTTTTATTTTCAGATAAAAAGAAAGGATGAGTAATTCAGGCATCTCACAGATCAACTCTCAAACTGAGTAGCTAATAGAATAGCCTAAAAATGCTTTTAAAAGTCACCAAGTTTATCTGAAATGCCACTAACAATTATGTTTGATGGACCTAGGTTTCCCAAATTTTTTTAAAACTTTTGCTATTGTGAGGGAAAAATATATCTTCAGAAAGAAAGTATGTTAGTGCTGTCATGATGAATAGATTTCATTTTGTTTACACCTAAGACTTTGGCTTCATGCATCCTATTAGAGAAAAGACTTGTAGAGATTTAAAAATTCATTTTACTCCCTTTACATAGAATAATTAGTACCACTGAATTTGCATTGATATATGGTGAAAAAAAGCTCTCCCTGTTCACTTATCATTCCTTTGTGTAAAAACCTTACAGATTGTTCTAATCAAAATATTGTTGACACTCATTTGGGACCATGAGACATGATATGCAAAAACACTTAGGTTTGTGGAGCTTTAACGCTCAAAACACTGTTTCCCAGGTCAGCCTTCAGAATGTGACCAACTGTTGCAATTTGCTTGGTTGTATATGTGAAACAGTGCACAAATAGTGCAAGCTACATGGTCTGCAAGAAGTATAAAGGAAGATTATACAATTAATGCCAAAATATGCTTTATGTATTCCAAATTATTTATGAGGTATTATGGTTCCCAAGTATTTTTATTTCTATGAAATTTCACTCATACATGTCAGCCACTGAAGCACCATTTTAAAGTTTAGTTTATTGTTTCTGTACTAAGGGATTCTAAACATATACTTCTATATACTAAAGGATTCTAAACATATGTTTCTAAAGACACATACCATTAACTTTTAAGAGATCTGTGGTCATTTTAATTAGGGCACTCAGTGGTATTTGTTAGCAACATTTAACTTTAATTGACAACTTGTCACCATGATCCAACATTTCTCTTTTCAAATGACTATGGGAGGAAGAAGTGCAACACTACTAAATGGAACTGCTAAATTACTTGCCATTTATGCAATCAAAGAAACCGTTTTAATGAAGAGCTAGGATTTGAAGGTTCTCTTTGATTTTGTTATGGAAATTTATATTTTTAAGTAGAGAGAATGATGTTTTAACTTCAGATTTACATGAGTGTCTTTTCTGTACTTTTCTTGTAGAACATTAAAACATACTTCAAATTAAACTTGAAAATCATGGAATCACAAATCTTATGGGTTGGAAGGGACCTCTGGAGATCATAATGTCCAGCCTCCTGCTAAAGCAGATTCCCCACAGTAGGTCACACATTAGTCGTGTGTCAATAATCTTTTAAAACTGCTGGGTCATCTACATTTGACTGAGCTTTTAAATTGGGACACAAACTTCCTGAATATTTTTAAAGTTACAATTGTACTGTTATCATTACACAAATGATAAAATTTTATTGGCTATGTTTTTATGTTCTTTCAGTTTCATCAATGACGGCAATGCACATGAACAACTTTTAAACAGTTGTGATTATTGTCATCATTATAATTATTACTGTTATATTGGTGCTTCTATCTGAACTGAGTGATCTGTTTTGAAAGGTACATTTAGGCAGATGATGCCTGCATTAATTTAATAAAAATATAAGAAACAAACAACCTGTCCTAATGTCCCCACTTCCCCAAATAGTGTGTTCTGGAATGAAGAAATGTTCTCTCTTTCTCTGCATTTTGTAAATTCCATTGAGAGGAAACAAATAATATCCAGAAGAAAACTTAAAGAAGAATTGGAACTATAAATTCAACAATTAAGGAAAGATCATTGGCAAGTGTTCATTATAAGAGCTGAAGATGAATTAAGCTGCCTGGCAACTTTAAAGACTTGTAAAGCAGTGATGACATCGTCATACAGAAGCAAACTAACAAAGTCAAGATAAAACAGCATATTAGGTTGGATAGTATAAACAATCAAAACTGGAATATAGCAGACCATCAAATCATCATCAGATAAATTGGATAATATTTAGGTAACTTCCGAATGAAAAATGAAGTTTGATGGACATTATCAGCAGGGAATGAAATTACCTATTATGAAGCATATACTGTTCATAGCAGACAAAACATTTTTCTGTGTTCGCAGAGAAGAATCCCATTAGCAAGCATTAATAACTTTTTCAATGCTTGCTAAAAATCAAGGGGCATATTTTTATTGGTAATAAGAAATACTTGTGTCAGGGTGTAGTCCCTAATAACCCACTGCCATCCTTAATCTATTCAATAAGATCAAGGCTCATATTCCTCCCACTTAAACTAAACTAAGAATATAGGTTTTACATATTTTTGGTTTCTAGCCAAAGAAACATTCTAGGGATCCCGAAAAGATGACACTGTCAGCTGGGTTCCATAATCTATTAACAGATGTAGATGAAGAAAATTCTAGTTCCAAAGACTTTTCTGCTTTGGCATGTTTGAAATTACTATGGTTCAATTGCTCCTCTAGACGCAAAACTCTGAAATGTTCTCACACACTTGTGAGGAGTAACAGTGAATCTTATAAATCAGTAAGGTAAAGCATGTTAAGAGTTTTATGTTAAGTTCTTAGGCAACAGGTAAACCAAGAAGTTTCCTTAAGAGACAAGTGATCTGATTGGGTAGTTTTCCATATATCAGCTGATCTCGGATAGCAGTCTGTGTGTATGCTTTTACCTTAGGACACACTATAGCAAATTTCTGGATGTAAATTATCAGAGGAAGAATTTTAAGCAAACGCTTGAAGCTCTCCAAAACTCAATACGATTTGAAGTTAAGCATATTCTTAAATATTTTCTTGAATATGCATGAGCTGCTCAGCTGGATCCTTCTGTAAACATGACTCCTTTTAAAATTGTTTGCTGAAGTATTTGTGGAAAGTGAATCCTCTGGGGCCACAAGCCCAGTTTATATGTATTTTAAGTTCAAATAAATGTTTGTGAATAAGTTTTGCAGTATTACTTTGCATCTCTTAAAGGAATATCTGCTGACTGGCCTTGCCATCAATAACGAAGTAACTAGATGCAAAACGTCAGTATTTACTGCTCTCACCAGAATTGGCATGTCAATGAAATTTAAATTTCAGAACGTCTGGCTAGAACCAAAGTTTTAAGAAGCCTCCTCTATCTAAGTCAGAAATCTAGGAGGAGAGTGACTAACCTCTACGCAGGCATCTGCCGTATTCAGCAGCTATCTATTCCCAAAAGCTTTGAAAGGTTTGGGAATCTAAAAGGTGATGGAAGATTGAGCTCATGTGAAAAAAGTGTCTGTCTGGTCAGAAGTCATGGCCATGAATGAGAGCTTCTGTGGCTCAGCAGCTGCACACATTGATTGCAATGACCTGTGCTACAGTGATTGTGATGTACAGAGAAGAAAGGAATTACAGTGTGGCTTCAAGCCTCCAGAAAGATAGTGCAGAGACAAATCTTAAAATGCTTTTCTTAGGAATTCCAAACCTTAAGTATGATTTGTTTCTTTGTTAATTTTTATTTTTCTCATTCATATATTACGAGATAACATTGGATGTAATACAGCAGTAGAGAAATTGTATAAATGTGACATCACTTACATCTGAGTCACTGTTGTAAAACTAGGTAGCACTGGTGTTTATGAAAAGCCACTACAAGGAAACACCAACAGAATTATAGGTTCTGATTGTGGAAGTGGATATAAGAAATGTCTCTTGCCCATAAAATTTTATGCCCATAATAATATCCTTTAGCAATGCTGTAACTGCAATAGCAATTGAAACAAAACAAAGCAAAAGATTACCAAATGAGCTAAGTTATCATTAGATTAGTGATCATGCTCACTGGAAGTTTATCAGCATGACTGTGTGTTTAAACTACCACTGTATCTGAGATGGCTTATCTGTGTGACAACAAGATATAGGACTTCAGTTTCAGTTGTTTTCATTGAAGGGCAACAAACTAGACTTATATATGTGGAGAAATCCATTGTCAGATGCTACTGTGCAGACAAAGAGAGAAGGGCATTTCACAAACAAAAATCAGATGGAATTGGTCTCAAATAATGGCTTCTTGGGAGCTTTGTCAGGCACATGGCTGTGAAGTAAGGAAGGCTTAAATGGCCAGGAGATAGGAACATTATTAGTCAATAGATGGCCTTAAATCTGACCTCTGCCTTTGAACAAATGTTTGACAAAATAAGTCATTCTTAATGAAAAAATATCGTTTTAAATCCAGCCTGAAACATTTCAACTGACTGTATCATGTAGTACAAATTATATCAGTTCTGCCTTGCTGTTCCCCATAGGATGGTGTAGATATCTGAGCCCGTATCTGTTCTACTGCCAGGCAAAAGCTGCCCAGAAACACAGAGGGAATCTGCGAAGGAATAATTTCAGATACTATAACAAGTACCTAATATTTAAGAAGATAAGATTTTAATTAATCATATAACCAAACAGGTGTCATTTTGAATTAAGTACTGTTTTTGTTAAAGCAACTGTGTCTTTATCTCTCATGCACTTAAAGCTGCCGGTTTTCTCCAGAGGATCCAGACCGTGTAGCAGATGAATCTATGCTTGGAGGAAAATACCCATTTCTACTGAATTGTTGTACAATTTATTGTGTATTAACTGATTACTATGCTAGAATCTAGTTATTCTCAATTTTATTATTCCATCTAGAATATATTGATAAATTATCTAAAGCCCATTAAGCTACTCTGTTGGTCATACAATTAAAATTATACGAATAATGTCATTAGGTTTAAGATTCATATTTTCATGTTGGTTTTAGATTGTTAGTGTAACAAATCCAGAGAAGTGGGAAACAGGAACTCCAGCCTAGGTTTCACCCAAAACTTAAGAATATATATATATATTACTGATTACTGCTGTAAATTAGTCGTTGAGAGTCAGTTGATGCAAAATGTGTTGAAGGGATGAAGTGGAAGTGAATGATTTGTTCTTATGTGCCAGTAAACTATTATGACTCTGAGTGTAAAGACAGAACACTTATCAGACCTGCTGATTATGATCTACCTGGAAACTACGTTTATGAATAAACAAATCTGCTAATTAAAGCTAATTGTGTCAGATACATAGCCAACAAACATAATTAATCTAGCTCTCTGACTCCCTTGGGGAAGAGATATTACCGAGTGCACGAGGTGAAAAATGGAAATAAACCCTGGAGTGGAAGGCAAACAAGCGGTAAAGTGTGAAGAAGCATTCAACTCATTCATCTTAAGCATGGTTGAAAGCACAGAATATATAAGAGATTTTACAGCAAGGTTGGTGACAAAGGAAATACAGAAGGGGATGAATGCAGAGAGAGGAAAAAATTGTACTGTTTAATCTACGGTGAATATAGATAAAAATGAGTGATTCATTGCTTTCACATTAAAAACAATTGTCATATGGTTACTAACACTCCATTTGCAACCCTTGGACATAAGATCACAGAAACAGCTACTCAAAATATCTATATTTATTCATAAATATGTAAACTAGATGCATATATCACCCTTCTTGTTGATGAAGAATATAAATCATTCTGAAAATCCTTCTGTCTCATAGCATTGCAGGTAGGGAAAGATCACCCTCATAAGTCAGTGTGGTTGCCATCAGTGATCAAACACGTACCCAATTAATCTATCTGGGGAGCTTCCAAGCCATGATTTCATATTGATATTTATACTCTAAATTGCAACAAAGTGTGGAAGGCTGTTAAAAAATTGAAAGGGATGTTTACAACTCTGTGATTCAGAATCTTCTTCCTAAGAATAAACAGGCCATTCTCTGGAGGAATATGTCATCAGAAAACACTTGAAATTTATTAAATACTTTTCTACAGTGTTATTCCTCCAGCTCACTAATTACTGTAGCTGCTGCTGTAAAAGTATGTCATTGCAAATGAGAGGAGAATTGTCTCATGCAAAGCTACAGGGGGAAAAGGATCCATATGACACTCTTCTATGAGGTAGTCCAGTACATAAATATTTATGTGACTTTTCTGCTTTCCACAGTCATAATTGGGAGACATTCTAGATGTAGGGGTTCAAATGGAAATGCTCCCATTATTTAGAACAAGAACTTACTTTCTGCCTTTTGATGTAGATTTTACATTACAGAACTGCAGAGTTTTGTTGCGTAAGTGAGAGATGTGAATTTATGTTGTTCTTCACACCTACCACAAAATTAAATTCAGATAAGGTAACCATGGCCTAAATTCCAAGTGCCACTTTAAAACAAAACAAGTTGGATGAATTAGAGCCAATGAGTACCTTAACATTTCAAAAATGTGCTGTGGATTGCCTAACTTATTCAGTGCTGAGGAAGAGTAACTTCCCTGGAAAATGTAACAACACACATTCTAGGAGATCAGACCCCAGGAATGCCTTCAGACCACAGGTCGGGTGGTTGATATCTGCTATAGTTTTTATTTCATTGCTTACTGCATATAGACTGTGCATGTTTGGTTTTCTTTATTTTTAAGCCACCCAGCAGCCAGAAGGAGGCAGCTACCTGTTTGTCTTGGCCTGGGTTAGGGAAAAGACACACAGGCCATAATCGTGCCATCCCGCTGAGCACTCCCTAAGCTTCTCATAATGGCTTCTAGGAAAGGAAAAGACCCCGACATTTAGGACCACCTGGGAGTTTGTGGTGATGAGAGCCACTTCTCTAGGGTTTTGAAGAAGACAGTATTCAGTATTGAAGCAGCAAGTAAACACTGGTGGTTACAAAGTAAGCCTACAGGAAGGGATTAAAGAAGAGACAGATTTAATTAAATTTTTATTTCAAACACACTCACTAGAACTGAGTCTTCTGTTTTTCAGCTACCTCAGTGTAGTTTGTCTTCTAATTTTTACAAACATGAACAGGTGTTGCAATTCACGTACTTTGAAATTGGAGCTTAACCAATCTTCCCAAATAAAAAAAATACGTTGACTTTGAGAGAGATAATGCCCTTAAAAGCTGTTGCAGTCAGCCATAAGCATTGCGTTGCTGAGATAGGCTGGCATCATTGAACCCAGCTCTCTCTCTCAAGAGAAATTGCAAGAAGCAACTATGTATTATTTGTGTTTTTCATCTGCTGAAGTGGGACTAGGTCTCTTCTAACTTTCAGCTAAACTGGTGTAACTCATCTTACAGAGATCTTGATTAGAGGTCTCTGAAAATCAACAAGAAACTCTTCGTCTCTTGAGTTCCAGTAAAATGTTTACAGCTTTTAAAAATGTTCGTAAGCTCTTTTTGACTAAGACTGAAATTCTGAGTTTTATAGAAATTTTTGTTGTTACTGTAAATATGAGTCACTTCATGCCAAAGCATTTTCTTTTCCAGGAGAAATATTTTAAAGGAAAGAAAAAACCCACTACGCTCTCAAAATTTATATTCCAGTTAAGAAAAATGTGACTATTTGTCCATCTGCCAATATCAAATACTTTTATCTTGTTTCCAGTTGCAATGTAATAAGAAAATAAAGATATCTTCACAATTATGGCAGGAAGTCTGACAAAGAATTGTGAAGCACTGAATTGCTGCACTGGTCTTTCAACAGTACTAATTGCTAGATTGTGTTGAGATCACAAAAAAAAAAAAGCAAAATCAGGAAAGTGCTAAACTTTTATTTTTTATTTATTTTTTTTACTCCAGAGGTAATACATTTAAAAATTACCTAGCTATTTCTATTAAGATAGCTTGACTTTTCTTTTTTATTTACAGCTTTACTACTAGAAAAATAATATTAGGGCTATGTAAAAAAAACCTTACAGTTACCTCTTGTCTATTGCCGTACTCAATGGTTTGATTTTACCTGAATAAATGTCCAAAGGTGAAAGGAATGTCAATGATCTCTGCAGTGTACAAGAACAGAATTTGTTTTTTTTAACATTTCCAAAGCCATACACTACCTTTGTTTGTCTATTTCTTCTTCTGTCATCTATTATCTTCAACATATACTTTCAAATAAAACACAACACATTAAAAAACAACCATCATAGCTACTACCTCTATATCAAGAATCAAGATTCATACTCAAACTCCTGAAATTCTGATAGCTCAAATAGGAAAAAAATGTTACAAAAAAGTGAAATCAGATATTGAACTACTGTTTATATACACAAACATTAAGCTTATGTTATTGAGATTGTTTGTAGATCACTAAAGAAGGTAGAAAATGATACATTAGATTGGGAACAGATCGAGTTGTGAATCTCTTATGTTCTGCTGCCAGTTCCAACTACCATGACTCTCTCTGGAAAAGATTCCAGAGTTATTCTTCAAAAAAACCCCAAACGGTTTAAATAATAAATTCATACAATGTTTTCTTACCTTGCATGAAATTCATTGTTTCACCACGATTAAAATAGTCACATTCACCAGTCCCCTTTTCACTTACTTAAGACTGGAACTTAAATTATATCAGATGTATTTAAAATATTGAAGAACATCCCTTAAAAAGCTTTGAACATATTCATGCCAAGTAAAGAAATTCTTGTATACAAGTATTCAGTAATACACTGTAACTTACCTAAACATCTTGCAAAACCCACTTATTCACCTTTCTCAGCGCAGTTACAGAACACTTTGAACCTTCTTGCCATAACTTACAATAGTCAACCAACTCTCACTTCTTTGCTGAGGTGTTACTGCTTCACGTTTGAGATCTGACAAACTCAGTACCTGGGTCTGTATCATGTATCTTCAGCTATTTATCAGTATAATAAAGTTTCTAGTACATTTCTGAGCTACTAGAGTAGAAAATCACTATCAGGTGTTTTGGGGAGGTTAAATGAGGGGAAAAATAGCAAATGAAACTACTACCATTAAGCAGAATCTGAAGATGTAACATTTTGCCATTAAGTTCAATATTGAAATAGGTTTTGCATTAGTGTTTTTACTTTTTTTTTATGCTTTATTTTTGTCTAACTGACAAAAGAATGCATTTGTCTGTGAGTGCTATGATATATTCATGTTTTAAGCACACTTATCCAAAATAGCTTTTACTGATGTTTCCTACTGGCAAGGAAGGTTAAGTGCGGATTTCAAAGCTTCCGTTTAACTGACCATAATGTCTCGATCTCCATGGTGATACCTTTACAGAAGGTCAAGTCTCATCTAAGAATTTTTTATATTTTGTAAGAATTATTACAAGAGTTGCTGTATTAAAACAAATCCAAAGGGAGGTATGGGTTTCCTTCTCTGCTTAAGAGAATTAAAAACATTTTTATTTTCAGGAGAATTTTTCGTTATTATTTTTCGTTACTTATCAAACTATTTTTCTATTTCTTTTTTTCCTGGTTTTATTACTGAGTATCAATGTTCTCAGGTTCAACTTTTATTCAAGTTGAGTCATACAGAAAGTGAAATAAATGTTTCTTTGTACTATTCCACTTCAGATGTCAAGCTGAAAACAGAAATTGATAGCCTAATACTTGAGACTCTTGGGCACTAAAATTAAGCTTTTTCTCCCTAATACCTGCAACAGCAGTAAAAACTGAATCAGCAACAAAGAAAGAATAAACAATTGCATCAGCTAGAGTGAAAGCGGAGAAGCAAGAGCAGTGTCAGCAATCCAAGAGCAGTGTAAATTTCTTTGTTACAATATCATTATGAGACTTAATAGCATGATTATTTGTTGGTAATATCAAATTTAAGAGTCAAAGAAGAGCATGAAAGATATTTAAAACCTCTTAAGGATATTAACTTTTCTGTGCTCATTTCCTAACTGTGCACCTTGATAATAACCACGGGGATTACACTATTTGGAAGTCAGCCAAAAAATAAACCTACATTTTTGATTTAATTAATCAGGTTTTTATGACATTAACTGTTTAATGAATCAAATATTACTATACTAAAAAAAGAAATCAAAACATTCACTTGTTAATGAGTTTAAAGAATTTTAGGCAAGGAGAAAACTATAAACATCTAGTCCTACATCTTGCCTAATGCAATCATAGAACTTCCTTTAAATTGTGTCCTACTATTATTAATAGCATTTCCAGTATATGTGGCTGAAATAGATGTGTTCTTTTTGAAATGAGAATCTCATTTATGCGTTTCAACATATAGGACATTCACAATGTACTTTGCCAAGTCATTCAAATGTTATTTGAATAATAAAATTCTTTACCTGGTTTCAGCAAATTCTGTCAAATAGGCAGAAACTGAATATTAAAACAATTATAACATGATCGTGTGACTGGCGTCCTTTCCATTCAATACACTGCTAGAAAAAAAAAATCAATATATCACTTTGTATGTTACATACCACCACAGTTTACCAAATTTCTCAGTACTGAAGCCAACAATTTGTTCTTCACTACAGCAAAACTTGAGTTTGGCTGGAGAATATCTTCCTGAAAAGCATCCAGACTGCATCCGACTACAGATACTCTAGTGGAAACCCGTAGTTTTCTTCAACAATTTGTTAATCTCACTGCTGCAAGTTTTTTTATAATTTTTTATTCGTTATTACTTTATAAACCGCAGAGAAGTCTACCATTTAAGATGAAGTTGTGAGTTTTCTGAGAAGGCAAAATTCCTACCAACTTCAATAGGGGCAGGATTTCCTACAAATAGAAATGAAATAAAATGCATAGGGAGAAATACTCATTAAAGGCAACGGGAAATTAAAGTGAATTGCTGAGATATCTGATATTGGACTTGTAAACAAATCATGACAGAGCTTCTGTAATCTGTATTACATATGCTTATATTAATGAGATATAGCAAAAAAAATAAAAGATCTTATACTTTTTTAACATCCTGTGCAGTAAGTGTTTCTGTTCTAAAAAAAAAAATCATAAAACTGATTAAAAAGCATTAAGGGGAGAGATCATAAGAAAATAAGCAAATCAATGAGTGCACAAATCCCATCTTGAAACAATAAAATCTTCCTTGTAAGCAGTGTAAATGATGTTTCCCCATTTCAGGCATCTGTCGATGACTATATATACATCTATTGCAGGCAGAATTTCCCATGCTTCATCAGTAACATAAGCTATTTACTTAAATTATTTCCTTTGCTTCTCAGACATCATATAAGTAAAACATTTAGATAGCGAGGACAGGTTTAAACCCACCTGATTTTATACATTTACACTAAGCATGATCTGCAACAGACCTAGCCACCTAATCTTGATGATAGAGAAGATCACCAGACATGCAGCAGCGACTAATACAAGGCAGAGGTACTGGCAGAGAAACTCCTTGCTGAGTATTCTTTTATTTCAACACAAGAAATGTCTAAGAGAGATGTAAACATCCATGTTATAGATATCTGAAATTGTTGAGGTGCATTCCATCCATACTAAACAAAGAGATAAAAGATGTTTAGAAACAAATGCAGGTTAAGTATGACTTGTTCTTTGAGAGTCATCCCTAAGCTTTTTTGTTGGTGAGAGGAAGTAATAGAGTTTCCTAATGCAGAGAAATTGTTTTTTTTTTTAGAAGCTACAATGGAAAAGGAAATCCCATTAATATTCTGTTCTTGAAAATGAAAATTCCCTTCTAAATATCTCCTCTGTCCCTAACTGCTCCAACCAGATACTGAATGAAGTAGACAGATATTGAAATGATTTTAAGAGAGCAATTTGAAAATTAAGAAGAGTGGTCTAAAGTACAAGTCTTATTACAAGTGGCTGAGGGAGCTGGGATTTTTTAATCTGGAAAAAGAAGGCTCAAGGGAGACCTTATTGCTCCCTACCTGAAAGGAGGTTGCAGAGAGGTGGGGGTCAGCCTCTTCTCCTGAATAACTAGCATTAGGGCTAAAGGGAACAGCCTCATGTTTCACCAGAGGAGGTTCAGGTTGGCTATTATGAAAAAAATTTTTCTCTCAAAGTGTGATCAGGCACTGGAATGGGTTGCCCAGGAAGGTGGTTGAGTCAGCGTCCCTGGAGGTGTTTGAGAAATGTTTAGATGTGGTACTAAAGGACATGGTTTAGTGAGGAAATATTGGTGGCAGGTGGATGATTAGACTTGATGATTGTGGAGGTCTTTTCCAATCTTGATTCATCAATTCTAAGATCGTAAGAAATGTTTTTCCTCTTTCACAGCCACTACAGTATTTTCTCTCTACATACTTTCAAGAGGATTAAAGGAAAGATGTCCACAGATAAATATGAAGTACAGTGTTTTAGTCAAAGATTCACAGCTATATAAGTGCTGCAAAAATCCAGTACAAAAAGAGGTACAAGCAGAGGTGAAGCTAGAGGGGTTAAACTGGCTTGGGAAAGAAAATCTAGGGGGAAGTGTGACAAGCTAAAATTGACTTAGGGATGGAATTTCCCCTCATCAGAACAAAGGCTTACCAGACTTATCAACTCCCTGGTAGTCCAGTACTGTTTTAGATTGGAATCCAAGGGACAACAGTTAACTATTTTCAAGACAAAATATGCTGCATGTTCTCCTATTTACTCAGGGATTGGAAGAAGGGCCAAGGATCCTTCCTTAGTTGCCACACCTCTGGCTGACTCGAAGGCTGAGCAGCTGCAGCACGAGCAGACTGCCCAGCACACAGATATACAAAGATTACCTGCTCCTTACAATTGCTTAATATTTGTGCATTGAGTGAAAAATGCAACTGAAGTCCTCATAACAAGCATTTTGGTTGATGAAAAGCACGGCTACCAACAGTTAGAAGGCAAAAAGCACAAACATCCTGATAATCAGAAGCAGATAGCTGAGACAGCCAAAAAGTCTGCGATTCTGAATTAGCTATTGATTTAATGGGGTTTGACTAATTGTAATCAGAATGTAAGCACTTGACTGAGAGGATACATGTTGTCAGTTAAGTAGAGAAGCTGAAAAATGGGATTTTGAAATTATACAGTGTAATGGTTAGAAGTAAAATGCCTCCTTTGTTAAAAGTACATGGGGCATTTGCACTGAACTGAGGCGGGGTTAAGAAGCAAAAGCTGCCACATGAAAACATGAGTATCTTATACTCAATACAACATGCATTAAAATGCAGCTTTCTGTGCTGGGTCTGAACATTTACAAGTCAATAGTGGTCAATGGGTACTTTGGAAATGCCAGCAGTTTTCATAGCTCTATGAGTAAATGGAAATTTTTTTCCACCTTTAAGAGCCCTGCAGAAAGTTACATAATGTATTCATTAAAAAGTTCCTTTCTCTTTCTCTTGTACCTCTTCTACTGTGCCAGAACTAGATCTTATTTTGAAAATCAAGAGTCTGAAATGTAAATTAATGGTTTCACCTTTCAAACTCTTTGGAACGCACAGTGCTAAGAGGTCTGATCTAATATGATCATATGAATTGTAATGACTCAGATCAAATGCCCCACTTAGCCCTTTAGCATGGCTCTGATAGACACACCAATAGAGGCTTAATTAAAAGAACAGATACACGGTAAGAATAGCTAACAAATAGGGTGCTCTTCCTTCTAGTGTACCCTTTCAGTTTCCATCAGGAAGTAGTTTAGGAAAGGCCTGAGCCACAGGCTGCACCTGAACCACAGTGTTTAATACCTAACCTAACACATATTCTTAATGAGTTTACTTATTTTGTCAGGTCACCTATATGACCAATCTCTCCTGATCACAGAAATTACATATTGGATTAAAGCAGTATTTTTTTTTTTAAATCACTTTAGAATTATTGCCTGAGAATTTAATTCAGATACTCTCTAGTTCCTCTGTTGTAAGAGAGTTAGAAAAATCATTCTGCTTTACCTTTTTGCTATTAATAATTTTGAAGAAAACTACCGTGTCTCTCTTCCAAGATGAAGAACTTAAATCCATTATTTGAAAATTCAAAGTCTGTTCCTTGTCTCTATCATTATCTTCTGAACTCTTCTGTATTTTTTCTTTCCACTATACAGTGGCAGATCCCAGAACTTCTCCAACACCTTTCAGTGTCCAGTTCAGAATAGCAGGACAAGCTATTTCAGATATTTTTTGGAAATGTACTAATTGTATCATGTGAAATAATAGATTTACTTTTTATGTGGAAATCTTTTTCAGCCATACAACTGCTTGCAGTATTCAAGATGATGTATTACGGATGTATTTGATGTTACATAGTTTATTATCAAATTCTTTCTAAGCAAACAGCTCTTGTCTCACTGTAGTTTTAGTGATTTCCAATCTCTGAACCTCATTTTTAGAAAACTATTGAAGATCACTCTTTTCTAAGTGGCAAAAGCTGATTTACAGCCCATCACACTCACATTAAGCAGTAGTTGTTAGAATACAGGGGGTAGGGTGGAGGGGAGCAAATGGGAAATTTCTCTTTATATCACTTTGCCCTCATCTGTATTTACACTTTTAGTTTCCTCTCAGTGCTTGTAAATTAATTGTTCTGCACCTCTTAACATTAAGCTGCAGGCTTATTGACTAGTTTAAAATAGACGATTTTGACTAGTTTAATATGTAAACATCATCCTATTCCATCTTTCCCCTTCTAATTTTCTCTGCTCATGTATCACAATATTGAATAGCAGTTTCCTGAGAAAAATCCATGTGACACTTACAGTGGAAGATCTATTCAAACAAGAACAACTGTGCACTTGCTGAAATCAAGCAACGTGCTGGATACATAATGATTATTATTCATATTTTTATAGTTTTACTATACATCTTAACATTACAAACATTAAGAAAATGCATATCAGTTCTATTTCTATTCTAAGATAGTTAGATACTGTACAACGTAAATGGCTACTTTCAGATACTTGTGTTTCATGTTTTCTACCAAAACACATGGTCAGCATTACAGGCTGAATTTAACAGAAGTTAAAGTCACATCAAACAAACACACAAAAAAATTCAAGACTGGAAGCAATTTAAATTCTCCTAGTACTGATAATATAATATTTAACAGTTATTAACATTTTTGAAAATCAAATGTTTTCTCCAGTAGTCTTAAGGAGAACTCATTACATTTCCTGTGTTCTGTTTCTGAAACTTTACACACATATGACAGGGATTGTCATAAGCTGCAAACCAATCAAAGCACATCTCTTAGAGGCTAAAGCAGGGTTAATAAAACTGCAACTCAAATTTATTGTAAATTTTATTTTCTTTTTGTTATATCCACTCCTTGACAAAGACTTTACTTGCACAAAGGTGCCTCTGCCTTTACCAAAGGAGGCAGTAGATTCCAATGTTCAATGACTCTTGCTATCAATATCTTTTACACTTCAGCTTGACAGTAAATACTTAAATGAACTGGAATGTTCACAATTTTTCCACACTCATCTGTTCAGTGACAACTGCCAATTCCCCATCTATCAGCATGACCTCCTGGCCAGTTGACAGAATATAGAAATGATTTCCACATCCCAGGACCAATACAGTGAAACTGACAACTAACTGCTATCCAGATACAATATTTATTTCCCATCCTTCATATCACTTCCTTTGCTTCCTACCTTCCTACTCATAAAAAGATTTACAGAAGTTATTCTAACAAAAGTAACTGATCTTATTAAAAAAGTTAATTTTCTTGACCACTGAGAGGATATAGCATCTTGCTGTTATTCTGGCTGCTTAAATACTATTTGAAAGTTGCAGCAACAACAGAAGAGACATTGTTTATTGCTTTATTGATTTATTTTATTCTTTTAATTTATTTATTTTAACAGCTTCAGAACTTAAAGTGCTGTACCGCAGAGCTGGCTAAGTATGTTTCACCTCCAATCATTTACTGGATGACTGATCTCCTAATCTCTTTAGACTTCAACACTGAACATCATTTTTCTTAACTGTTTAACTACTTACAAAATAGAATGAGACAACCATAATTACTCCATTTATTCTAAGTTCTTACCTGAAAGAAGGCGCAAAATTCTAATATTATACACATTTATACTTGCAGTTTGGAGTATGGGGTTACACCCTATAAATGTTAAATTTTGAGAATATCAGGAAGAAGTAGAGAAGGGAAATAATATTTTGGTAGTTTTAGAAATCACTATTTTAAGATACCATTCAGAATTTTTAGTTGAACATTTTCTTCATTTGGAAATGATGCTATTGTTGAGGCTCTTGGGACACTCAATTTGTGTCCTAACTAAAATCAAAATACTGTCAGCATATATGTTAGTTAAAGTACAAGATTAAAAAATAATAAATAATAAGTAATAAAAATTTCTTTATCTGTGAAAGACTAAGTGTCCTAAACTATTCTCAAATGAGACACCAGGTGAGGCTTTGAGGTAAGTATCCCTTTTAAATATCCCAGTCTTTTTGTTTCTTTTTGCTGCGCACTTAATTAGCAAGTGTGATTTTTACTCCTCTATAGACCACCTGGCTCTTCAATACTCTCACAGCTTTATAATGTAAACTTTTCTATGGGTCAGTACATGAAAATACTGTCCACTGAAAAAAATATTCTAGCTTTTGATCACATTTGGAGCAGTTGGAGGTGATGATACATCAACCTTCCGACAAAGGGAAGAAATGTCTTTCATGTATAAGAAAAAATATAGAAGGTTATGCATATGGTTTACTGAAGACAACAATATACTATGACTAACATGGGAGTAACCTGTAACTCACATGATACATTTCATAGTCGTAGAATCATAAGATCCTTAGAGTTGGAAGGGATCTTTAAAGTTCATCTAGTTCAACTTCCCTGCAATGAACAGGGACATGAATAGCTAGATCAGATTGCCCAGGGCTTGATCAAGCATTGCCTTAAAAGGGATGGGGCATCAACCACATCTCTAATTTAGATGTTCCAGTGCCTCATCACCCTCACTGTAAAAGACTTTCTTTATATCCAGCCTAAATCTAACCTCTTTGAGCTTGAAGCTATTTCCCCTTGTTCTATCACCACAGACCCTGCTGAAGAGTTTGTCTCCTATTTTCCTGTAGCTCCCATTTAGATATTGAAAGGTCACTATCATGTCACCTCGCAGCCTTCTTTTCTTCATGCTGCACAGCTCCAGCTCTTTCAACCTGTCTTTGTAGAGAGAGGTGTTCTATCCCCTGGATCATTTTTTGTGGTCCTACTCTGGACTTGCTTCAACAGATCCATGTCTCTCCTGTACTGAGGACTCCACATCTGGATGCAGTACTCCAGGTGAGGACTCGCCAGCACAGAGTAGAGGGGCAGGATCCTCTCCCTTGACCTGCTGGTCACGCTTCTTTTGATGCAGCCCAGGATATGCTTGGCTTTCTGGGCTGTAAGGTCACACCGATGTCTCATGTCCAGCTATCCATCCACCAGTACCACCAGGTCTTTTTTGTCAGGGCTGCTCTCAATTTTTCCATCCCCCAGCTTGTATTGCTAGTGAGGATTGCCTCGACTCAGGTGCAACATCTTTCATTTGAATTTGTTGAACCTCATGAGGTTCACCCAAGTGCTCTGCTCAAGCCTAAGTCCCTCTGGATGGCATCCCATTCTAGTATGTCATTTGCACCCCAAAGCTTGGTGTCATCAGCAAATTTGCTGAGGGTGCACTTGATCCCACTGTCAGTGTCACTGATGAAGACCCCTGTAGGACACTATTCATCACTGATCTCCATCCAGACATGGAGATAGAGACCACCACTCTCTGGACTCATTCCTGCAGTCTGTCCTTTGTCCATTGAACAGCTGTAGGGTAAATAGCCCCCAAGAATGGTACTCAATTGAAATAGTATGGAAGATGGTATATTTAAGTAGGCTTACATACAGAAAGAATAGCAAAAAGAGAGTGGCTCACCTTTCTGATGATAGAGGCTCACTGTTGACTCCACACAGGAGGAATCTCCAAGAAGAGATCCTTCCCTGGTGGTGGCCAGCCCTTAAATGGTGTTTGGGAGAGGTGAAGCCAGGCTCCACCCCTTCCAATCACACAGGTATACCACCTTCACCTGTGCCCCCTGTGGCTGACTTGTGCTCGCCTCAGGTGACCAATCAGTAGTTCAAGCCATGATTCAACAGTTCCCATACAACAGTTCACCCATCAAATCTATATCTTTCCAGATTTGGAGAGAAAGATGTTGTGGGATACTGTGTCAAAGGCCTTACTGAAGCCCAGATAGATGACATCACTAGCATTTCATGTCTCTTAATTCCATTTTGTAGGAGGCTGCCACAATCCTTCTCTGATCCAAGTAGAGACTACCTGAAGGGTCTATGATGAGTCTGCAAGTAGCCTAATTCTTCTTCTTTCATTCCATTCAGTGAGGTGCATGCTTTGTGTGTCAAACAATATAATAAATGTATGTATACCTGCACACTTCTCTCAGAAGACAGGCATGTCTCTTTTTGTTCCCCTTCTTCGATTTCAGCTAACAACATCACAGTCTTCATCTGCTTCTCCGCAATCCTTGCAGGATTTCAATAATCAAAGTATTTTTCCACTTTTCCTTTTTTCTTCTCTTCTGTTTTCCCGTCTCTGCTTCCATCCATGAACACTCAGAAAAAAACTGATGTGTGAAACAGACATTGCCTTCTAACCTGAAACTTGAGCAGACTGGTTTCATGAATGCTTTGCCTCTGCTCACGGATAAGTGGAAGAATCCACCTTCTTTTAGAAAATTTGATGACTAAAGTAAAAACTGAAACCATCCCTCAAAAGTCAAGTGTGATGAATTTAACAGACTTTGAAACCCAGCCTGATGCCAAAGAGAAGTGGAGGTGTTCAATCTGCAAGGTGAGTTAGTTAGGATACTCTAGCCAATACATTTGCTAACATTCAGTTTTCCTTACCTCACAACTTCGTCTTTCAATTTTCACACAGAGTGAAATTAAAAACGATGTTTTTCTCTTCGTCTTTTGTTTTTTTATGGACCTGCTATTTTGAGTTCATCAGATCATCAGGTTAAAGTGAGAGCCTAGGCAGACTTCACAGTGCATTATGCACTTTGTCTCCTCCCAAACTGCCTGACACTGCAGCTCATGTGGAGTGCTACATAACATGAAACAGAACATTTTGCTGAAATTAAGCACACCTGATCAGCATTAATTGTACTCAGTGAATCCAATAGTGCTACATGGGTGTAAGGCAAGACAGACTTTGGCCTAGCATTTTATAGTGGTTTTACACATGAAATGTTGCATTAGCTTTTCAGCTTCCAAAAGCTAATTTGAAATCGGATAAGCTAATGTGACACAGAGATTTGCAGAATGATGCAAGCTAGCTGGCTGTGTCCTCATCTGCCTAGCCAATTACATTTCCCCTCTTGTGGATATTACTGGTTTTATAAGGTGATGTATCACAATGAGAGTGTCAGCTGCATGGTTCTGCAGCTGTGCTGAATCCTTCTTCACACAGTGATGTCCATTATGGTGTTCTGGTACTAGTGCGCTGAGTTAGGAGCTGGACACGGAGTGTTGTGGAGTGCTGAAGTGCCTTGGCAGCCAGCCAGGGACACACTACAGTAGTGTGTGCTTGGCGGAGTGCAGCAGATGATGGCCCATTGCTGGAAATTGCTGTCCTTATGCTGTGTGGAGTTATGATAGGGTGTAATGTGTTGGCAAGTGGTGGATATGGTTTTATGGTAAAATTGAACTGCAGAATGAAGCAGGAAGAAATTGCTTAACAGCTTTCGTTTGTCAGGATTTGACTCCAGTCATTTTTTCCAGTAATAAACTAAATCAGAGTGCTGTGGTTCAGTACTCCAAGAATGTGGCCATTTACTTCATCAGAAATGAGTCTAAATCTGCCTATATAGTTTTAATGTTTATTTTTAATGTTTTTTTTTTTTTTTTTTTAACAAAGTAGCATGGTTTTAGTGCAGATATTCTTAAGGGACTTGAAACAAGTACCTTGATTAAAGTATTTTAGTTCAGGAGAAGGAATATTAATGATCACAACTTTTGTATCTGCAGTCGTCATCTGTGGGCTTTCAGAACTTACTACCAGTCCTTGTTAGTCTACTGCTGTATATGTGGCCACATCCTAATAAGCTACTTACATTTCACCGATTATTTCATGCAAATGTGCTTACCCTCCTTGGAACAGAGCTGGCAATTCCTTTGATGAGTTTCTTTACGGGGAAAAATTGTTTACATGATCCATGAAAGTTGTGAGGGAACAATGCCTTCAGAATTATTGTCTCAGATTCTCTCAACCCATTTGCTATTTTAGGATTTCACGGTGAAAAGAAATCCTGTCTATATGGAAGAAACCTTTGTTTGAATTCAGGTGAAGATTTCAATCTCTTTGTATTATGAAAATGATTGTTGTGCGTTATTTATTTATTTTTGATATTTGTTTGTTGTTTTGTGTACTTTTTGTTTGTTTTTATTAGATTATTTATTTCTTTACTGGTCAAAGCCAGCATTTGGTCATTCTATTTGCTCCTTCCTATTTATGAAAGTTACTGTTAGATTTTCTCAGAGTGTATGAGTCTGAATGAAATAGCAGTTTTTGTTGCTGCCCAAATATCTGGCAACATTCAGAAGAGTGATTTAGACTGTGCTATATTTCCATGTGCCACAATCTTCTCCTCACTCTTTATTTCCTTCAGACAAAGAAAGGCTATTTGCTTTCATCAGTGGGCTGACTGACGTCAGTAGAATATTTAATACAAAAGAGAGAGATGTAAAATTGGGCGTCAAGATTCTGCTTACATTTCATACAAAAGAGAGAGATGTAAAATTGGGCGTCAAGATTCTGCTCACATTTCAACTTATGGCTCTTCACTAAATCTTACCAACCCAATATATCCCATAGATTAAAAAAATGTGACAGTAGCTTAAATCTTAAACATCCTATGGGAACCTTTAGTGTGAAGCAATTCCTCAACAGTAATTTCACATAGTCTGAGAAGAAAGAATGAATTAAACAAACGGACATTGCATACTCTCAGATGCATGCCTACACCATTTTTAGGACCCAGAGTATCAAATGAAACTAGTATATCCATAACAGCATGGACATTAATAATTAGTTGAACATCAAGAAATAATGTATCAATGACAAAATGTATTATTACTAAACTTAAGCTAGAACCCAACAATCATGTTTAAGGACTTCAAGTTTATTTCTGCCTACATCCCAACTTATTCCAAAATCTTGAGCCAAGAACAATGGGAATTTTCTAGTAGTCAGCATGAAGTTGCCATGTGTAAATAAAAAAGTTACTAGTTTTTAGAGTAGACATCTTCCAGACCTCATCAGAAAAGATCTTGATCTCACTAACTGAAATCGTCTCTGGTATATAGAACTGCCATGGAAATCACTTAAATATAAGCACTGAATTACTGTTACTTATTTTTCATGTTACTGGTCTGTATTCAAGAGAACTAAATTCAAATTTACTTTTTAAATATTTATGTTCCTATTAAGAATCACATTTGTTGTTAAACATTTGGGGTTTTATTTAACTTGTTGCATTTGTTCAATGTTCTGTGTGCTTCTATGCCATGATAATATCAAGTATCACACCAACCACTTTCTATGTTGTAATTTCTATGCTTTTTTTCTTTGTTACAATGATCTAATCTGAATTTTGTTGCTAAATTTTAGACTTGAAAATTATAAAAATTAAAAATTTTAAAAATAAAGATCTTAAGAAAATAAATAAAGGTCTAAGAAACTTAAAAATTATACATACACTTATAAAAAATTTTATTCATATCCTTAAATTTTCTACCTTCCAGGACAGTCAAGAACCTAAAACATAATAAGTCCTACAATGGAAAATTCTACAATGGTGTCTTTCAACATCTCCTTGAAAATATTGTGCCTTTATTCCAAACACAACAACACAGTCCAAACAGAAATTATACTGGACTTACATCTTCTCTTTTTGTAATTACACAATAATGTTATTTGTGCTCCTTTAATGTTAAAGACATTTGAACTATCACTGCAGAATACCTTGAACTTCCAGTGGGTCTGGGGAATTCATTGTAAAAATGTAACACAGACTATAATTACAACAGTTTTCTAACTTAAATTTCTCACTTTGACCAACTGCTTAACAAAAGATTTACTTTCTGAACTGATGCCTACATTCTTCAAAGTTTTAATAACTAATAAAGAAATGTCAGCACGAAGCATTCCTGACGGTCACATCTAAATGAAATAAAAGTTTCTGTAAAATAAGATAATTTTTTAATTTATTTTTATTTTTATTTTTGTAAATGATGGCTCCTCATACAGAAAATATTGTAGGGAAGATTCATAGAACATAAATAATAAAATGTGCTTTTATGACAATGGTACTATACAGAAATCAATTGATTATCTACACCAGAATTTCCGCATATTGCTTAAAAAGCGCTTTTCTTCATGTATGCCACCAAGATTTTGCAATACTCTTCTCATCTTTCAGGTAGTCATAACCCCAGGGGTTGTTTCAGGAAAATATTGTTCTTACATAACATACAAATGTTATATCTATACAAGAAATAATCTGCTTTTATATAAATTAGATTAGTCAGATTATAGAGTTATTAAACAGAAACTATAAGATATAAGCAGTTTTTAGGTGGAATACATGCTAACTGTTTAATGAAAGCATGCAAATTTAGATCAAAATCTCCACAGCATCTGCATTAGGATAACTGTACTCAGTGGGGTCGTCTGTGTTTACTATATAGGAAGAAATATCATGTTATATACTGATGCTTCACTGAAAGTGTAAGCCAAAAGCTATAATTTAAACTTCTACTGATGGCAAAGAACCAGGATAATGTAATATGTGTGGTTTACAGATCAAGTGATATTTAATGTAGAAATACACAATCATCTCCACACAGCAACTGCATTATAACTGTTTTAACTCTGAAATTCTGTGCACAATTCCTATTAAAATTCATAGCATAGAATGAAACCTAAAGTGGCCTCAAAAATTGTGTGTCATGTGACCTTATCAATCTGAAAGTTTTAATCGAAGCACTGCCTTGATAATGAATAAGATTTTTTTG
>VXAB01012950.1:0-49388 GCA_013399175.1 Odontophorus gujanensis
AGGTTTGTAAATATCTGAGGTGTTCTGGGCAAAGTGGAAAGGCCAGACTCTTTCCAGAAGTGTGTGGAGACAGGACAAGGGGGAACAGACGGAAACTGCAGCACAGGAGGTTCCGCACAAATGTGCGCAAGAACTTCTTTATGGTGATGGTGACGGAGCACTGGCACAGGCTGCACAGGGGAGTTGTGAAATCTCCTTCTCTGGAGATATTCAAGACCCGGCTGGATGCCTACCTGTGTGACCTGGTGTAGGGAACTGCTTTGG
Source organism: Odontophorus gujanensis (assembly GCA_013399175.1). Taxonomy (NCBI): domain Eukaryota; kingdom Metazoa; phylum Chordata; class Aves; order Galliformes; family Odontophoridae; genus Odontophorus; species Odontophorus gujanensis. Next base: position 265 of record VXAB01012950.1, read on the forward strand.
CAGGGAGGCTGGACTCTGATCTCTAGAGGTCCCTTCAAACCCTATGACTCTGTGATTCTGTGTGCAGCGTGTCAGTAATTCAGTTCTTCTTCCACATGGTAAGATGAGAAAAGCAGTCTTCTGAGCTGTGGGGCTCTAAAATGAAATCTCTTTGATCAATTACTTAACTTGCTGGATGGAAAAAATCCCTGCATGGAATTAGGTTATGGCATTTGTGTCTTTCTTCATTGTCGTGCTAAATACTTCACAGTTGTTGTACAGTGTCTAAGGTTTGTTTTGCACACCATACACAACTGAAATGAAAGGTAATTCACTTTAGTGTTCTGAGAAATTATGCCAAATGGGTAAGTCATGATTATTTTTGAAAAAGTGCAGATTCAATGCTACGATGACTCATGACACCGAGCATACCTTGACAAAAAATGGCTACGTCAGTATTGTAAGCTGCATTTTATGGTAGGCAAATATATATCATAACCTTGAAGAGCTACGCCTGTACTTTCAATTTACAGCACCCAGATACTTCTAGGCTGGCTCTTGCGTATTACACAACATCAGGACTTAACCTGTTCTCTCTCTCTCAATAAATACGTAAATAAAAGTGGAACAATCTGGCCCTTGTTAGACACAAAAATCCCCAAACTTGCTGTTATTCTTTAGGGCCCTTAAAAATATCTTCAGTGTCTCTTTCCTCTTGAGAACCATTTTATGAAAGCAGTGATAAAGTGATACTGCTGGAACTACACAGCACTGTGTAATCGAAAAACCTGCTCATGAACCAGCTTCATTTTATGTCTTACATGTCAAATGCTCAGCATTACTTTATATTCCTAGCTATCAGAGTCAAAACATATCAGTGATGAGATTTTCATAACTTGCAAGCCCTTGTAAACTCACAATACAAACCAGCGCCCCGCTCTTAACAACTTCATCCCCAGCCCACAGGTTACTCACCTGCACTCATCCAGTGCAGAATGAAGCCCATAGCTCTGCCCAACTCTTGTATGTCTCTGTTGAGTGATTGATTGGGTAAACCAATTAGTTAATGCGCTATGAAAACAGTAACCAGGTAATTTCCAGCCCCGTAGCTGGTAAGAGAACAGCACTTAGTGTGCAGTGAAAAGCTTATGTTCAGTGGCTGATAAACCCAATTTAATGCGAGGCAGGGAGAGTTGGGTTTTCTTGGAACTGTGCCTTTACCTTCTTGCGTATTTTTGAGGAGGTGGATGTAAATCTGTGCCATCATGATGTCACCATGCTTGTATGAATGGCCATAGGCAGTCAGGCCAGAGGAAAGATTGCAGGATTTGCAGCAATATATTTTCAGCAAGAAGAAAAGTGGCAGAAGGTGTTGAATGAAAGAGAAGGACATCTGTATGATGAATTCCTGGGTCCACTGAGGTTGACAGAACTTTTGCTACAGAGCTCATTGAAACTGGGATTTTACCCAGCACATTTTGTTTGTTTTGGAAATGAGGATTTTAAAGGTAACTTCTGAGGACAGATCTCTGCCACGTAGAGAAATGCTCTCTAAAGCCTGGACTCTTGCTGCCTTCTCCTACTTTGGCCCTAATTCAAGAAAGCACTTAACACATACATAGGTACCATTCTCATCAGCAAAGTTTTTGAGCAAATACCTAGTTTAAGGATTGGCTTATGTCTAATTCATTGGTTAAGAAGTAAGATATTTCTCAATAGGAGTGAAAGTGGGCTAATCTAGCTGTAAATCCTTATCATTTATATCATTTATAACAAGAGCTTAGTCATCTTTTGACCAATGACGCACAGCACTGATTTCTTGCTGAATAAAATTTTAGAAGCACAGCCAATTTTTCACAGAGGCTTGGAACTGTGCCCTTATCTGTTTTTGTGCACTGCTCCAAGTACGTAGCACGGAAAGCCTAATGCAAGGTCATGTTTTGCTAGAATAACAGCATCTAACTGCAGCCACAGGGTCCAGCTCTACCATCAAATGTTATCAATTTTCATAGTGTTTTTTATATGCAGAGTAAGCTCAAATTTTGGTGTTAATAAAGGCAGTTTAAAAATGAAGATTACCAAGCTTGGAATTCTAAAGGTCAGATCCTTATCTACAGTTCCCCAGTTCTCACATGTGTTTGGATGTGAGATACTCTGTGCATTTAGCTTTCTGCTCTGCAGTTCATTAGAGGGGAAGAATATAGTTTTTACCTTTGGAAAATTCCATCGCAGTACTACATTTTCTCTCCAAAAATACAGAATTTCATGTCATGAATGATGCATATTCTGTCTTAAAGAGAATCACTGGAGGAAAAAAAATTCCCCGTGGCCTAAATTTTAAGCTTGTGCTTCTGAGACAACATGGAGGGAATGTGCACTTTCCAGCTTAACTAGGCATTCACTTTGCTTTTGCCCACAGAAAAGGAGAAATGCAACTGTAAGAAATGTTACTTTCCAGACTGGCAGAGAGAATCCAACAGCTTGCACACATCTGTCAGAGCATGGCAAGCTCTCCCTCTTGTCATGGGGTGCCTTGCATGGAGTGCTCAGCCAGACTTCAGGAAGGAGTTTATCCTCTGTGTCTGCTTTTTCAATTCAGTAGCCACAGTGTGCTAATCAGACCATACAGAGTGGAGGAGAGCTCTTGAGAGCTACTCGATCTGCAAATTTCTGTTCAGGAAACTGGAAAGAGAAAGGTCCACTGAGATCTGAACTTTTATGGCTCCTGCTATCTTTTAAGGAGTTTTATTCACAAATGTGGTTAGACTTGCTAAGTTTGTTTATTGAATGAGCCTGGAAGTAGAGAATGTTTTCATTCATCCAAAATAGTTCTCTTCAATATAGAATGCAATTCACTTTTTCTTCTGCCACCGGTGCTCAGAATGAAAGCAATTCAAAACAATACAGACCACAGGATTAGTCAGAATTAGCTCTTTTCCTGTTCTGATGCTCAAACTCTGGTCTTGTATGAAATAACTTTTTGACCTTTGGCCAATGAGGAAAAAGTTGAAAAGCTCAAAACAAGCTATAAAAATAACCATTAAAGATTTCCTCAGGAAATCTGTTTAATACTGATGTCATTTTCTACAGCAGCTACTTCAATTTGAAGTAGCTTCTTGAACTGAGGGAAACTAAAAAGGCACTGCCAGAGCATACGGAGATCAAGGCTCATTGCTAAGCAGGTAGACACAGTGTGAGACAAATGAAAGGGGCAATGCCTGTGCTAGGTGCCATGGGAGAGGGCTGTGAGCAGGAAGAAGGTCTAGCAGGAAGAAGGCTGCCCGAAAATGAGTGAATCATCTGAGAAAAGAAGTGTCTCTGTATTCTGTGATTTGAATGTGGCTCCTGTGACATTCAGCAAACTTTGCTCCGTCTGCTAGATTTTGGAGAGACCCACATAAGCAATGATTTTAAATGAAGATTTGGTAGTCCAGCAGGTGAGAACCTGCAGAAAACCCACTTGGTATCGTGACTGTATAATAGAGTGGAGATGGAGCATCTAATTCAAGACACAGAGTGGTAAATGTTAGTTTGTTGGGAAGCCAGGGGAAACAAGAGAAAATGTGGCTTTGTAAATCCAGTTATGCTTCCAAAAATATACCACAGGAACATTAGATGCTACTGGGAACACACATAGTAGAGCTAAGTGCTCAGCAAAGCATGCTAACCTAATTTCATGATTACATGAAAGAAGAAAATCCTGACTCATATTTTATTAAAATTGTTATGGTGAATCAGCAAATTACTCTGTTTATCTCCTTCAACGTCAGCACGCTGAAGTCTGGAGCAACTTGAACTGATCTCACTGCCCTTGTAAATAGAATATATTCAGACCAGCTGAAGCTGGACTAAATGGAAACAAGGAGTAATTCATCACCAAGGACAGCTGGGAAGCTCGGAAAAATGCTGTTTCCTGACTGTCCTGGCAGAACGAAAGACAAGCGCTGTGTGTGCCTTTCATCTCTGACTCCTTTGTCAGAGCAGACCCCGAATGCAGATGTTTACACTCAAAAACTTTGTGGCCATTTTAACAAGATCTCCCATATGGCAAATGTTGGCCTACACATGTACCCCTTTATTCATATCCCTGTGGTGGCGGAGAAGGAAATGAAGCTGCACAGAAATGTATAACCTGATCTGGCTTGTTTAGTTGCAAATCCAATCTCCTCTCTTAGTAAAGCAGGCTGGGATCTCGGCAGCCCCATCTGTAGTACCTCATACCTCCATGGGGAGGAGTCTTTGGAAAAAAAAAAATCCAAACCAACCTCAATACCGCGAGGAAGATGCACCTTTCTGGACTTGGAGTGAGTCCTGAACCAGATCTCCTATTTCCACCAAAGGGATGGCTACTCTGCCAGCATTACCTACGTGTCCCAGTTTAGGTGGGAACTGGGCTCCAAAACCCTTACTGATTTTTCTCTGCTCTTTCCCACCTGAAGAGGAACGTAAATCATCCAGGCTGTCTGAGTGCACCAAGTCTGTGCTATGAAGCTGCTGCCATTGCACATGCAGCTAGGGGCAGTCCCAGAGACTCAGTTGCCACTTTGCCCTTCTCACAACTCCCAGTTTCAGGGCAAACTTTTAAGGTGAGGTCTGGAGCTGCTTGTGGCAGTTGAGATGTAGCTCAGTGGTAGATTTCTGCAGTGGCACTGACGACTTCTCCTTTCCCCGCTACAAGGAGCTGTGCAAAGATGTCTTGACTGAATGATGACTTCCAGATGGACAATGAAAAAGCAGAGAGAAGAGAGCAGACATTGACCCATGAGCTGTCCTCTGTGATACCGCCACGTGTAGAGCGTGCATGACTTCATGCAAGAAAACATCCAGTAAATTTCAAAAGCACTCAAATATAGAGGCGCCAGCAAGCAAGTAACAGGGAAATGGTATGAAATGGTCCCTGCTTACCCACTGGGCTCTTGTGATGTTTTGCTAAATAGTTACTGAATTCAGTGCATGTAACCTCAGAGCAGCTGGAGTTTGCAAACTATGGCAGTGTTTGGGGAGGACAGTAAGAAAAACAATGTGTGTTTAAGGGGAAGTGGAGAGGAACATGCACGGGGCACTGTCTGCGTTCTGCAAGAGTGGTTCTTAGAATCATAGAATAGATTCATAGAATATCCTGAGTTGGAAGGGACACACAAGGATCATCGTGTCCAGTGCCTTGCTCCATGCAAAGCCACCCGAAGAACAGTTTTATGTTTTTTCCAAGAAGGACATAAGAAACAACTCAGAAATGGCATCTGGCTGTCTCCAGAGTGTTTCCAGAGTGGGCAGAATTGGTGGAGAGCAGCGAGAGTAGGGAGAGTGCTTTTGCCTTCCTGTGTTTCTTCTTTCTGGATCACACAATTTCTTGTGTGGGACAGTGTTGATGCTTTATAGAGCTGATGGAGCACACAAGCATGGGACCCAGATGGCATGGATGTCCTTTGTCTGCCTGGAACTGCCGCAAAGATAATGTGGCTGTTCCTGTGTTGCAGTGCATTGTGCTGTACGAGCTGACATCCTGCACTTGAAGACATTTATGTTCTGTGAAAGTTTTTTTCTGATACCATATGGATAATCTGAGCCAAAAGTTTGTGGGGCTGATGGAGTGTCGCGTGTGTTCCAGTGGTGCCAAGATTGGTGCAGCAGAGCACCAGTGCTGACAAAGATAAGCCTCCATAAAATTTCAGCAGCATCCAAAGGGAGTTCTCATGCAGTGGCTTCCCATTTAGGGGGAAGCTGCAAGCTTCGCTGTGATCTCTCAAAAAGCTACTGCTGTAGGGAAGGAAACAGTTCATCTGGTGGCAACTGGTAATCTGCCTGCTGCACCCTGATATGCTGAGCCCCCTGGGCAGCAGGCAGTGGCAGAGCCAGATCCTAGATGAACAGGAGGCATCCAGTTAAAAAAGGAGCCTGGGAATAACCTAGACTTTGCTGGAGAAAGGTGCTCTGGAATATGAGAGTTGGTCTAGGCTGGAATGCATGATGATGTGCATCACATCTGAGTGCTAGCAGAGTAATGTGAGAGACTACAGTGTCCTAGAGTACAGAAGTCACTCATCAGAGAGCTTAGCTGAGTCTTCTGTGTTTTGCATTGCTGCATGGAAGTTGGCACTGGCAATCCCACCAGGGACAGGATGACCACCAGTGAGCAGAAACCAAGCGTGTCGATACATCCCATTCAGTTCTGTCATTCCTGGCAGCAAGAGAGAATTTGCAGACATTGAGAAACTGCCAAGTCCTCGAGGTGCCAGGACAGCTCCCTCCAAAGAGGAAAGCCCTGTTAACACGGTCATCAGCTGTGAGACAAGTCCTAGACAAGGCCTGATCCCAGTGCAGTGATCTGATATACATCCCAGTGTCTGTGGGAGCAGTAGCAGATTGTCCTTCATTAAACTTTTTCCTGACAGTCAGCCTTCTTCCATGCTGCACACAGACTCATGAAAAGGATTCACTGCTTTCTCTCTGCCAAGAGCAGTAGTGCTTCCACCCAGGGCTCCGAGCCATGTCCTCAGATGGGCTGAGCTTCTTCCAGCTGTGCACAGCGGTGATGACAGGCAGCACAGCTGGCCCTGCAGCTGCCCAGTCACCAGCAGAGCCCTGCTCAGGGAACTGGTTGCATCCACATCACAAAGTCACAGACCATAAGCCTGGCCTGTGGTCCCCAAAGAGCTTGTAGGTGTGTTGATGTGCAAGGTGTTGACTTTAGGTTTTAACACACACATTTTGTGGGTTGATGTAGATGCGTAAGGCTTCCTGGGATCTGTAACCACCACATACAGTATGTCATATGAGATGCCAGCTGAACACCTATCCCAGCATGCCTGTGAGCTCTTTAATGCCAGCACTGTGCACAGGACCTGATGGGTACAGAAGGAAGCTGTGTGCCTGGCCCATCCTGCCCACAGCAAGTTGCACTAAGGACATGCTCATTTCTAACAGAATGTGATGGAACAGTTTAGAGGTCTGCATCGAGGATTGCCAGGGTGAAAACCATCCACTTGTCTTCATTGACTGGCAACCAAGCATAAATTTCTCTTTCAGGTTTCATCTGCCAGGAAAGCTACTGCTTTTATGAGTGTCCTAGTTGTTGACAGATAAGGGCAGGGAAAGCATGGGGACGAGGAATTGAGCAATAAGCCTTTCTGCCAAGGAATAAACACTATTAGGCATGGGAAGTGCTGCCCTCTGTCTCCACAGGATATTTCTTGCTCTCATTTCTCTTGGCAGAAAATTCATTTCCTCATCACCCCTCTCCTCCCCTTGTCTACTTTCAGCTGCAGCTTCTCCTCCCCATCACTTTTCCAGTTCTCTCACCACATCCTCCCAGCAAGCAGGAGGCTTTCCCTCACCCTCTGCATGGGCTGCACATGGACACGGTGGAAACACTGCCTTAAAATTCATCATCCTGAAGAAAAAGAAGTGAACTCAGGCTGTCACTGGTGATGCTGTGAGAAGGAAAGGAGGAAGGTAAATGCATGTCCTTCATTCCAGCTGAAAGAGGGTGACTTTACTGCTGAAAAAGGGGGAGTAAATACAGCTCTCTGGGACTAGAAGGGGCAGATGTGCTGAGCTTTTCCCATGAAGTTATTTAAATAGGACCTAGTCCTGAAAATAAGCAAATAAAGTCATTGCAAAGGGGAAGGGCAATGTTAACATTTCCAATGAAAGACTTTTAATTTCTGTTTTAGAGTTAATACAGTAGTTTTTTATGATATCCACCTTTGAAGGAGGTTTTGCTTTATTCCGTTTTTTGTTTTTTTTTTCCCCCTGACTGTGTTTCAGCATTTTCCTCCTTTCAGGAATGCTATTCTTGAAATGCTATTCCTCTATTCTCATACAAAGCTCTGCAGGGCTTCACGTGTCTCGGGACGCCCATGGGAAATTGCCAGTGTTGTTCTCTATCTACCTTTCACCCATGAGCATAAGGATATAGTTAGTGCAAGAAGGCCACGATTTTGAAGGTTAACCACTGTACCAAAAGTGTATTATAAAACTAGTGATGGTGGTATTTTATGAGGCTGTTCCTGTAGATTGTGTAATACAGCAAGATAAGTCCTGAATTCTCTTTCCTGCTTACTCTCTCTTCTGCTCTCTATCCTAATCAGGCTTCCTCCTCATTTCCCCAAGGCAGCTGCATCCCCAGGGATGCTCTGACCATCTTTTCAGCTCAGGCAGGGTCTGTGAACATGGTCTCTGCCTGGAGCTGCAAGCTTCACCTACACAAAGGTAATTTCCTTCAGTTTGACTCTTAGGGCTTATTTCTCCATCTGCAGCATTTGCTGCTAGCAGAACTGTGTGTGTGCTGCCAGGCAGCTCCTAGCCAGGCACCACTTCTGCCCATCCTGGACTCCTGGCATGGAAAAAACACACAAGCTATTGCTGGAGAACAGAGATGACCTTGGCTGTCAAAGTCAGCATTTTAGCCTGTCATAGCATGGCTTGAGTTGGAAAGGGTCTTAAAGCTCATTCAGTCCCAACCCCTGCCATGGGCTGGCTGCCCCCCACCAGAGCAGCCTGTCCAGGGTCCCATCCAACCCGGCCTTGAGCACCTCCAGGGATGGGGCACCCACAGCTCACTGGGAAGCAGTACCAGTGCCTTATCACCCTCTGAGGAAAAAACTTCCTTTTCACATCTAATCTAAATCTCCCCTCTTTTAGTTTGAAACCATTCCCCCTTGTCCTATCACTATCAGACTGCATAAAAAGTCAATCCCCCTCCTGCCTGTAAGCTCCCTTTATGTTCTGGAATGCCACAATTAGGTCTCCCCACATCCTTCTTGTCTCCTGCATGAACAAGCCCAGCTCCCTCAGCCTGTCTTCATAGGAGAGATGCTCCAGCCCTTGGATCAGGGACAATCCCTCTTTTGGTGCAGCCCACGAGAGAGCTACAGCCCCAGAAGGGCTGCAGGCACACGCTGGTGGTTTGTGTTGAACTCTTTGTTCACCAGAACAGCCCTTGTCCTCAGCAGTGCTCTCCAGGAGTTCATCTCCCACTTTGCCCACTGATCTGGGATTGCTGCAACCCAAGTGCAACAGTTTGCACCTGGCCTTGCTGAACCTCATTAGGTTTATGTGAGCCCATTTCTTAAGCTTGTCCAGGTCTCTTTAGCTGTGCTCCCCTCTCCTACTGGACTCCTAGGGGAGCTCAGGTCCCAAGAGTCCTGTTTGTAAAACTCGGTAGAACCAGTAAGTTACTTTAGTTTAAGTGACCATTTAGATGCAATCCCTTTGAGACCATGAAGAAAATATATTTTCCTTCCACTTTCCTTTTTTGGTTTTGTTTTATTTTTTGTTTTTGTTTTCAGTATGAAAGTTATAAAAAGCAATGTACTGAATTATAAACGGTGGGTCTCCCCTGAGCCTGGCTTAGAGGGTTCACATGGAGGGCTAGATCAGATCAGCTAAGAGAAAGTCAAATGAAGCTGCAGAACCTGATGTTTTTTGATACTGGTCAAAATCTTTTTTTTCAGGCAAGACACAAATGCCTCCATCAGATACTGTGTCTCTCTGGCTTCCTTGTTAGTGTATCCCTGAGCTGCAAATGTTGAACGGCTCAGTGCTAAGTCTGGCTATCTGCAGGGTTGGCTGCAATGTAGAGAACATTGCACCAGATCTTACTGGAAGCTTTAGTCTGATCCCGTGTGCTGGACAGCCATGGGCATCAGGGTGCCCCAGTGGCAGGTAACCAATAATTGTACGGAGGTGCTGAGCACTGCCAGACAATTTGGCCAAGTTGCATCTCATTTTTGTACATCCCTGAAGAGGCACATAGTTTTTGTAATAAACTTCAAATGTTTCAAGAATATCTTTGCCTTTAGCTGAATTCCCATTTATGGTTTCCCCTTCAGGGGAGCTCATAACAACTCTTTAAAAAAAAAATAAAATTACGCAACTTTCTAAATCTGTTTAGGAGCTGAAAACCTGGCCAAAGCAAACACTGCCCCAGACAACATTCCTCCCCAGGCACAGGCGATGGAGGTGTGCAGTCAGTAACATGCTGAGGTATCACAGGAGCCTGTGCAAACTGTCTGCTCACACTGCATGGGCTGGAACTCCTGGGTGTTTTCACCCTCATCTCTGGCTCTGGGAGTTATTGAGACGTTTATTTTTGCTTATTGCTTTAATGCCTTCTTTGGGAAAGCTCTTTCATAGCTGTACTTTGACTGTGTCATTTCTGTGTACATGCTACTAATGTTCTTCCTTTCTCTCAGTTACTGCTACAGAGAACATCTTTGAATAAAATGGGGCTATATGTCTTATTTAGTGGGGTGTGTGCTGATTTTAAGATTGCAGAATTTTGAAGATGATATTAATTGGGAGGAACTGCTGACTTCCTCAAGGGTAGAGGGTTCTTGAAGAGTGATCTGACTAATTTGAGTTGGCAATCACCAATGGCATGAAGTTTGAGAAGATCAAGTGCCAGAGCTTACAGCTGGGACAGGGCAACCGTGGCTATGAACAGACTAGGGTACAAGCAGCTGGAGAGCAGTCTCACAAAAAAGGAATCTGGGGTTTCTGGTGATTGTAAGTTGAATCTGAGTCAGCAGTGTGCCCTGGCAGCCCAAGGGACTGCCATACATTATAATGCACCAGGCCACTGCCACTGGGTGAGGGAAGGGATTGTCTGCCTGTAGCCCCAGTGTCTCCACAGGCACCATAAATCAGGCTCATCACAAACATTTTCCACTCAGGCACCAAGATTTTGCTTGTGCTGAGCTGCAGTTAGGTCTGGCTGGGAGTAGCACTCTTTAAATTTCTGTGAAGCTGACTGCTTGCACCCGCTAGCATTACAGCAAGAGGTTTCTCCTGACTTAGTGAGGTTTGTTGGAGGGCAGGGGTGACACAAGAGGAAGGTATCTGGGGAGAGCTGGAAAATGCTCAGGTTTCCAGGAGGTTTTTGTCAGATGTTACTTATCAGAGAGGATGAGGGGAGGAGGAGGTCTGAGTCTGAACAAACCCAGTGTTGATCCCAATGTAGCTGCAAGTATTTGCAGCTGAGGGTTAAGGTCTGTGGGTACATATGGAGGACATGATGAGATGAAAGAGCCCCTGATTTCATGTGTTTGAAGGCTGAGATCTCTGGTGCCTCCAAAGGTCTTTGTTTGAAAAGATGTAGTGGGGCAGTGTGGCCAAGTCACCTGCAGACCAGCATGTTCTTTGGAGAGGTGGGAATGAGATGTCTCCTGCACTTGGAAAGACACTGTGTGGCATTTTCCTAAGCAGTATGTCTGCAAAGTGCTCCTGACTCTTTTGTTTTTTGCATATGTGTTTTTCAGAGGATCTTCATCTCTGCTCATCTTCTGGAACAAAGCACCAAAATGCAACCTGTGTCCCTGCACAGCCTTTCAGAGCTAGAAAGAGCTAGTTTGAGAGAGCTAGCCCTCTACCAGCTGCAAGAAAAGCAGCTCATTGGAGATGTCAGCCTGGCTAAAGGTAAAGTATGGCATTGCCATGGGAAGATTGAGGTCTGATTTCTATTAGTGCTACTCACCTCTTCTCCTGCACTTCATAATGTGAGATGATGTTTATAGATGGGTATTTGCGACACTTTCACTTAAGAGTTTTGGTCCATTTTTAGTTTGTTTGTTTTGTTTGTTTCCTGCTATGATCTGAGCATTGGAGGCTGAAGCAACTTTCTGGGGAGGGTTTGTGTGTCCATAGGAGTGTGAGAATATGACCCTGCCTTTGGTCCTCCTAATCCAAAACAGATGCAGTGTGATTTAGCAAGGGCTTCCAGCAGGGCAATTCCACTGGGATGGGGTAAACTTTGTTTTGTGGATTAATGTTCAGCACAAAGCTCTGATGCTGAGATGGGGCTTATGCAAGGCTAGAGGATATGCTACTGAAATTATTGGGAAGATAAATATAGAGGTTCCACAGGGACTATGGTGCTCTGTCCTGGCCTACAAATAAATGCAGGCAGTATCTGGGTTCCCATAACTGCCTATGTCCCCTGACATCTTCATATCTGACCAAGTAAGCACAATAAGCTGAGAATCAGTTGACTGCTTCTCCAATTGCACTTGTAATTTAACAGTGGAAGACCGGATACAAATGCCTTCTTTATTCTCTGGGCCATATTTTGGCATCCCCATAGGGCAGAAGATGCTTGTTGCTCAACTGCTGCACAAATGCACAGTACCAATACAGCTGTTGCAAAGAGTGCTTGGGGTCTCCAGCCCCACTGCCCACTCACAGCATGGCTTTTGCCACCACCAACACAGGAAGCTGGGGCTGGGGCCCCCTGAAGGATGGAGCCCCCCCACCTCTGGGGTGCTGCTACAGAGAAGGAATGTTTTCTATCACCCATCCTCAAACACATACTGGACAGCAAGCAGGTGCCAGAATGTAACTGCAGCTATTTATTCGGAGTGACATTCAAGTTTTGTTTCTTGTTTTCCAAATATTAATAACATTCATTGTGTGAAATATTTTCAAGAGTGAAAGAGAGGGAAGTTCCCTTCTCATTCCCAGGACGTCTGATCACCCCAGGGCTGCCACACCAGCCACTGCAGTTTCTTTCAGTCCCTGGGGGACTCTGTTCACAAACATTCTGCTCTCCCCATTTTTTGTGTGTTTTTTTTTTTTNNNTTTTGGTTTTTTTTTTTTTTTTCTTAAGCTGTTGTGATCCATTCTCAGTGATGTCATGCAGCAGGAACTTCTACAGAAAAGTGCAGGGTGAGATGCAAGTTGACAACTTCCTTCCACAGGCTGCATTTTGTCAGTGAGGTTCCTCTCTTCCTGCAGGATAAGCACAGGGACTGTAGTGTCCTGGTCTCATTCTTGTGTGTATTTTGTATCTTATGTTCACCTGCTTTCTGACGAAAGCATGTGCTATCCAGTGAATTCCTTTCTCCTTAAGTCTGTCTCTGTATCCCTCACCTTTGTACCTGCTATTGCTTTGGTTTTTTTTATTCCAGTTGTTTGGCCGGAAGTCAGAGTCAAAAAAACAGATGAGAATTAGCTATGAAAGTATTTTACCTGCAGCACTGTTCTCCTGTGCTGATGTCTTGAAGGGAGGTTCCTAATGTTTGGAAATACCTGAATTTGGTCTTCACTGTCTCCATTTGAGTACTAACCTGTCTGCACTTGTTCCCCGAAACCCACCCACGTGAAATCTCCTTAATAAATGCCCTCTTTAAATAATGGCCTCTTTAAAAAGTAGCCCTCATACAGTTGTTATTATTTCCCTCAATTAAAACATGTTCAGCATCTTTTCTTAATCCTCCCCCCTCCAGGAAGGGCCTACACTGCGAGGAACACAGGGTGCACATCCCATTGTGAGCTGCCCTTTGGGACAGCTGACAGCTTTGGTACTCTCTGGGCTGCTCCCTTCCTCCAGTCCTTGCCTCATTCAGTCCCAACAAACTTCTGCAGTACCTCAGACCTTTGAGTAAGCAGGATGACCTTTCTCAGCTGCAGAAGAAGCTTTTGATGGGTGCTGTAATCTCATGTTGGCCAGTTCTGCAGCAACAAGGCTGTCGTTCAAGCAGGAGTTGGCCAAAACAAGATGAATTCTCTGAAGGAGATGCAGCTACCAGTGAAAATTGGTTGTCTTTGTCTCCCAGGCTTTAAGTAGGTAATGCCACGGAGACAGCAGCTCATGCCTTCTGGAGTTGGAGATCCATGTGGTTTCTTTTCTATCTGCTGCCTCCTGGTTTGTTCCTATTAGGAATATTTGGATGGCTCCAGGAGTGGAGAGTTATAAATTATGGTTGTATGTTTAAACAGTGGAGTTTTGCTGGCATTTTTCTTCTATATCTGGGTAGTATTGTTTGGCTCCAGATTGTTCTTTGATTTCTTGCTATTCATTTTAATGAAACAAAACATGTGGTGCTGTATAATGATTAATGTACGCTGTTTTTTTCATGTACATACTGTTCATATCAACATAGCTTCCTTCTAAATCTTACAAAATAACCCAAACATTTATACAAGCTGTGCCTAAGAATAGAATTCTTAATAAATGGCAAAGGTCAGAGTGGGATGGTTCTGGGAAGATTTAGAGCAGTTAATGAGTGAGCTTTCAGTTAATTGATGCAACAAAAAGTGGTGACTGCTGTTCCTGGATATACATCTCTGAGGTTACTTCAGTGTAGGGCTTGGCGGTCTGGGACCAAGATGGGATTTCTGGGTGATGTGTTTTGTCTAATTTTTTTGTTTATATATGGTGTAAAAAAAATCAGAAACAGTTCTAGGGATGTATTTCTTTTTCCAGTGTTGAGACCAGACCTCTGAGGCTGAACGAAGGTAGCTTTCCTAGCTTTTAGGTGACGATGAGTACATCACTATTAACTGAGGATCATATGTAACATGACAGAATTTAAAAGTGGCCGGACCACTTTTAATCTACAGCCTTAGGACAACAACGACTTTTCCTACTGGCCTTTCATTTTTTAATTTGCTGCCTGCCTTGTATTTCATAAGCACTACCTTGTAGTTGTCATGCACTGCTGCCAGTTGCTGATACGGGCAACTGATGCCAATGTGCTGTCCTGCGTGGCCTGTGGCTCCACTGTCAAATCCACAGTGCCCCCTGCCTGAAGGAGGTGCCTGTGGCCATGCAGAGGGTGCAGAGAGGCCAACAGCTTCGAGGTGGGACTCTGCCAAAGCAGCCTAATGATGCAGAGCCTTTGTTTTTCTCCCCACAGTTGGACCCAAAGGCAATAAATCTATCCGCCAGAAACTGGAGAGCTTTTCAAAGGAGAAGAAAGGTGAGCAGCAGCCTTCTTACCTGGGTTTTGGCCACTACTCTCAAACAGAATAGGAATGGGTGATTTTTAATGGGGCTGAGTCAGGAGCCTGAAGTTAGCAATGTGATTTTCCCATGTTGCTTTGGTTTTCTCCAGAGTGTTGTGTAATGATGCATACATAACTATGAGAGACTGTAGAAGGCTGTGTGTGTGTGTGTGTCTGTGTGTGTGTGTGCATGAATGTTTATGTGTAAAAGTGTGTGCTTGCTCATTCCACTCCCAGACTTGCTGCTTGAGTTTTGGTTTTATTCTCCCTCAAAGGATACAAGCCAAAAAGCTAGGAACAACAGGAGTATAGTGCACAACCATGTGGGAATGAGCACTTTATTTTCTTTACCAAAGCACAAAAAGTCAAGAAAAATTTTGAGCAGCAGTCTGATAATTTACGAAATGAATTTGTGGCTCATGCTCCGCTGTAAAACCCTTTGGCCCAGGATGGCATGTGTGCTGCAAGTAAAGAAAGGTCTCCTAGTATCCACAAGGAGTGGAAGGGAGCAAAGTTGTCTGTGGAAAAAATCACAGAATCATTTAGGTTGGAAAAGACCTGTAAGATCATCACATCCAACCATTAACCTAGCACTGCCAAGTTTACCACTACACCAAGTCCCTAAGCACCACATCTACATGTCTTTTAAACATCAACAGGAATTGGGACATAACCACTTCTCTGGGCAGTGTGTCCCAATACTTCACACCCCATTCAGTGAAGAAGTTTTTCCAAATATCCAACCTAAAACTCCCTGGTACGATTCGAAGACATTTCCTCTTGTCCTATCACTTTTTGTTTGGGAAAAGAGACTGACTCCCCAGCTTGACACAACCTTCTTTCAAGTAATTGTAGAGAGTGATAAGGTCTTGCTCAAGTCTCCTTTCCTCCCCTGTTCCCTCAGCTGCTCCTCGTAAGACTTGTACTCCAGAGCCTTTGCAGCACTGTTGTCCTTCTCTGAATGTGCTCTGGGGCCTCAATATCTTTCTTGTAGTGAGGGGCCCAAAACTGAACACAGTGCTCATGGTGTGGCCTCAGCAGTGCTGAACATAGAGGGATGATCACCTCCCTGCTCCTGCTGGCTGAACTATTTCTGATAGAAGCCAGGATGCCATTGGCCTTCTTGGCCACCTGGGCACACTGCTGGTTCATGTTCACCTGGCTATTGACCAATACCCCTGGATCCTTTTCTGTCCAGCACTGTCATTAGTAGCAAGTCATTAGTGCCAAGACTGTCACCTCTGAACAGATGTAGCTGATGCAAACCGTGGAGGAGTAGGAAACTGGAGATTATAATTTGCAAATAATGTTTGGTATCATATATTTTTGGTGACTCTACTTTGTAGATGATATGGTGTCTTCATAGGGTTGCAACCAATAAAAGGAAGGGAAGTTCAGAAAAACTGAGACAAGTTGTAACCAGCACGCTGATGGAGCCTAGTTTTGTAGCCATCTTCCCTGCATCTCCTTTCTCCTCCTTCAGCATGTTGTCTTTCACATGAAGCTCTCTCCACTTGGTTCCCATGCTGCCCAGCACTCTGAATCCCATCACAATGTCCCAGTGCTTTCCAAGGATGGCAGCTCCCCTTGGTTTTGCTCTGGCTCACTTAAGATCTTTCTGTTGTCCATTCCAGGCTCATGTGAAAATGGAGGAGAAATTGAGAGCAGAGACTGATAGTTATAGGTCTGCCATCCTGGCCTCAAGCTATAGGTTTCCTTTTCATGTATTGAATCAGTTTTACATGCAGTCCTGCTTACACTCATGCTGGTTGTTACCTTTACGGTACCCTGGTATTCTCTTCTGTGAGTTAATTATTTCACCTAGACATGCACACGTGTCCTTGGCAGCTGGCCTGTGCTGCCCTAGTTGTTTCTCACTGCTAACAATACTTTTCCATGTTTCCCATGTATTTTTTTAGACTGCTCTCCTCAGACTTTTGGGATCCCACTGTGCCAAGTCATTGCCAATGACCGTGCAAACAGACACCTGCAAGAAACAGTGAAGAGCAGCCGCCGGCTGTGTGTGGAGGTGGAGGAAACAGTGACAAACTTTCGTGCTCAGATGCAGAAGAGATCCCCACTGGGCAGGGGCTGTTTGCTGGTACCTTATGAAGAGCCTCTTTCCCCAGATTTTCCTGACCATAACTCTTCCTGGAGTCAGCGAAGGGTATGATTGCAAAAATAGGCTAACCTCTGTGGCAGACTCATTGTGATAGCACTGCAGGCTGTGGGAGGCTTAGACAAATGAGATGGCTACTGTCCATGCACTCAGGGACTTATGCTACAGAAGAGTTGGACCGTGAGGAGTGGGCCAGTCTATACCAGCTGTTATGGAGCCTAGGGGCTGAGGAAAACCAAGGTCACCAGAAGGACATGGCCAGATTCCTATTGCAGCTGATAGGAACAGATTCATCATCAGTAGTGTAGACTTTTCAGACCCTCTTTTGCATCATGTCTTAGTGAGCAGTACCACAAACAGATGTAACATCTGTCATATCGAATTTTCAGCAGTGTAGCAGTTAGAGAGAGGACCTCACATTTTCCCAACTCTCAGCAGAAATTGTGATTGCTGATGGTGGGTCATGCTGGCTCCCTGGCCACAAAGCAAGGTGAGACCCTTCTTGCTGGAGGAGCATTGATTCCAAGCTGGTCTGCTTGCAGTATTGATTGCTTTTGCATCAAAGGGCAAGGAAGATGGTGTGACTGGTCAGCCTTGGCCACCTGCTTGGCTTTAGTTCTGTTTCCTGTGAGGGGGGGTAGGTAGTAACTTGGGTTAGTTTTGCTTCATCTCTTTGGTATAGAGACTTATGCCTGACCCCTATCACATCCCTGTAAACCCTGATGTAAAGCCACTCCAACGTACATAACTAAATCCAGTACACTGTACTAAGATGGCAGATCTGGGGATATTTCTTCTTTCCCCATGTCTGCATGCAGTACAGGATCTGTCCCAGTAGGAAGGCTGTTTTTAGAAACACCTCACTCTAGGAGCAGTGCACATAAACAAAGGCACAACAGTTGAAATCTGCCTCTGTGATTCTATTGCAATTCAAGTTAGGTTCTTTGTAGAGCACATTCATTCAGAGGTGATGCTTCTCTTTCTCACTAACTTCTGTGGTAACAGCCATGGTGATGTACTGGGGTCCTGTGCAACAGTTCCTGCCACAATGTGAATCACCTCTACCTCATCTCAGGGGGCCATGTCTGTGGATTCCATCACTGAACTGAGTGAGAACAGTTCCAAGCTGCTGGAGGCACTGCAGTTGTCATATCCCCATGAGCTGGATCCAGGGAGGAACCTGGGCAAGAAAAAGATGTTAAGCCTCAACCCCATTACCTGGCAGGTCCCACGGATTGTGGACAGATGCTGCAAGCACATTGAAACATACGGTAAATAAGGATTTCCCTTCAGCCAGATTGCCTGTCCCAAGGTAGGTTGGTAAAAGCCATTGTAAGAGCTGGGCCAGGGCAGTTTGGCCTGACAGTTCTCAGAGACAAAAGGAGGAAGCAGATTTCTGGGGCAGGATGCACTACTGAGCAGTTACCTGTGGAGTGTCCTCCAAGCTGTGGGTAGCCACTGGACTGAGAGGTGGATGTCACCTGTTTGTATCAGTGACCCATTCCTAGTGTGCTGGACTTAATCTCCCCTTTAAATCCAATTTATAGCTTGAAGTGATTTAAGATTAGATCTTCTTCCTGACCCACAGCCAATCAACCCCTGCAAATCTTACAGCTCCCAAACCTTTCCTCTTATCCCTTCTGTCAAGAGCAGAGAAAAACACACTGCCCCGTGAACAGGGCAAGATAACTGTTTCCATGATGTTAACAAACTCCAGTGCTTCAAGGTGCTATGGGAATGCAGAGCACTAACCTGTCTGTCTCCCAGGTCTCCAAACAGTGGGCATCTTCCGGGTTGGGAGCACCAAGAAAAGAGTTCAGCAGGTAAAGTGAGGCACTTACTGCATACTCTCTGCATTCTCATATCCAAGGGACAAATGCTTGTATGGGAGGTGAATGAATAAAGCAGACACTGGTGTGTTGAGCTCTAAAATATCACAGGAATATACTGGAGAACAAACAACCTGTTGAGTCCTTTTCCCAGCTGTGAAGAGCAAGCTTCATCTCTTCAAGCTGCCTTTAGCAGCTGAATTTCATTCACCTGGTGGCACTTCAGAGCTCTTTCTTGTCAGTAGCAAGCTGCTTTTGGGTTCTGGTGTGCCTCCTTGCAGCAGCTCTGTACAAGGAGCACTTGTTTGACAGTGTGACTCTTGCTTTTATTCTTCTCATTTCCATCTTTAAGCTGAGAGAAGAGTTTGACCACGGACTGGATGTTTTCTTGGATGAGCATCAAAGTGTTCATGATGTCGCTGCTCTGCTCAAAGAGTTTCTTCGTGACATGCCAGATTCACTGATTCCCAGGGAGCTCTACGCAGCCTTCCTCAGCACAGCCTGTAAGCACCCAGGGTGCACGGCTCTCTTTCTGCACAGTCCACCCATTCTGTTTTTGTAAGGAAAAAAGGGGAATTCTCTTGTTGTGCAGTCACCAGGCCCCAGCACAGTTCAGCATGCTGTGCAGTATCTCAGCCCAGCAGTTTGCACTCTTAAGGCTGTCTTTGCAAATGTTCTGCCCAGTTCCAGCTACCCTCCACACTTAGGATGACTGTGTTTTCAGACTGTCTCCACTGCTACTATCTTTATACTTTTTTAGTATAGCTCACCCTCTCTTTGGCTCTCTTTCCCCTCCTTTCCATCCGTCTTGTATTTGATAATTCAAATCCTGGATTCTCTGCTTCCCCATCAATTGTAGCCTCTCTGGTCTAGGGTGGTCTTTGGCCACGGGCTGTACAGTATTAAATGCAATTACATCACAGACTTTAATGGGATCTACTAGAGTTTCATCCCTGCATAGGCAGGATGAAATACTGGCGTTACTGATTTACTGGGAAGGGTAGCACCTGTCTGGCTCCCTCCAGAACCTGTTAGTGTGAATTTAAAGTAGAGCTGTCCAGCTGAAGATACATGTGTAGCAGACTGGGAACTGCTCTAAAGGATGAGCTTCTCTCTTTCTAGCCATGGAGGGCCCACCACAGCTGGCTGTGCTGCAGCTGCTGCTCTTCCTGCTGCCCCCCTGCCACAGCGACACGCTGCACCGTCTCCTGCAGTTCCTTAGCAAGGTGGCACAGCATGCTGAGAACTCCTGGGGCCCTGATGGCCAGGAGGTAAGGCTTACCCACAAGGGTCAGCTGTATGGCAAAGGATTGTTTAAACTTTGTTGATGAACACCCAGCAAAGCTAATTGCAAGTTGGGCTAATCCTCTGACATCTTGGGCTTGCAATGACTCTCTCCTGTGGATACTATTGAGCTAGCCAAAGGCTGAGGAGTTTTGTGCACTTCTAGCCACTGTTCTAATCAGATGAATTAAAGGTGACAATCCAGGCTGCCCTGTACTGCACACCTGATGCTACTGGAGTGGGTTTTGTTTTTACAGAAACTAGGGCAGGCAACGTTTTAAATCAGAAGGGGAAAAACCAGAAAAAGATAAAACAAATGACTGTCAATTAATTTCCTTTTCCGTGGTGAGTCTGATTTGCTCTCAGTTCAGTTTTTCTAATCTGTGGTAACCCCAGATTTTTCCAACTCCACTGTCATGAGGAACTTATGATTCATTGAGGTTGGTTTTGGTTTCTCTGGATGCTTTGAGCTCTAAGTCTCCCCATGATGCAAAGAGATTGGTTTTGTCCCAAACTGTAACATATATCATCTTCTTGTACAGTATCAAAGTGAGTTAGGTGGGAATAGAGAACCTGATGCAAAGAAGGGGCAAGTGTTAGCTCCAGCACTGCACAGCCTTGAAGCTAGCCCTGCATTCAGAGATGACTGAGCTGGACCCAGATCTACTCTATTGCCTCTCGATAGCTTGTGTTCCTGTCCTGGGATGGGTGAGGCTATCAACATTGCATGCTGGTGTATCTGCAGTTTCCCTTTGTTCTTGCTTACTAGATTCCTGGGAATAAAATGACAATTTCAAACTTGGCCACAATCTTTGGACCCAACATCCTTCAGAAAGAGAAGCCTGGAGAAAAAGATCCTGGAGCTATGAACTTTGAAGACAGCACAGCCATCATAGTGGTGGTTCAGAGGCTGATTGAGCACTATCAGACCCTGTTCATGGTAGGTGTAGCTTTCTCAGGGTACCTTCTCAGCACCTTTTCTTCTCTGAACTCTTTCCTAATGGTTGTACAAACAAGGATATATTCACAGCTCCACTTACCAGCTGGTGACTCCAGGTGACTTTCATTCCTCATGGCACATGTAGATATTAATTTAGGATGGGTTGTTACTGGTCTCAAAGATGGAGCTCAGGGGCATGCCATGAACCGGTCCCATCTTTTCTGTCACTTTCCACCCTCACAATATCTGACTCAACTCCTTTGGTACAGGAAACTAACCAAAAACTGCAGGAGTGACACCTAAGAACTGTTTCTCCCCCAGAAGTCCCAGTGAATAAGGAAATAAAACATTGGAGCTCCCAGAAGGAAAGAGCTAGAAGGTGATGGTGGGAGGTTTGGATATTATAACCTCAGGCAGAACCTCAGGCAGATGATGGGAAGGAAGGAACAGTGGGGTGCCATGAGCAAAAGTGTGTCTCTCTCTCCTAGGTCTCTCCAGATACACAGCATGACATCTTCAGGAGACTATTTCAGACAGACCCCGATGTCATTGACTACCTCTTGCGCAGGAAATTCAATGCTATACTGTAAGTCTCACTCAGGGTGCAGCTGGAGGGCATCCTGCTGTGCAGCAACAGCCATTGCACTGTGGGCAAATCAAATCCTGCTGATTCTTCATACTCTTCATCAACCCTTTTCCTGTTCCATCTGCTACTAATGCCTTCTGTGAGCTGAAACATCATGGCTTCCCTCTGTCCCTTGGAGCTTCCATTTCTGTTTCTCCTCCATCTGTTACACTCTCTACTGAAGTCTGCCTTGCCTCAGGATTCCTCCACTACACACGTTTGTTGTGTATCTATGCATCTCTTGTCCTGCCACGCTCCCAGTCCTCCTCCACTGCTCCATGCTTTCAGGATCACACCTCCATCACCACTCACCTTCAAATTTCCTTCATCCTTGGTGTTGTCTGCACTTCTGCTTGTTTTTGTCCCCTCCTTCATGCATGTAAATAGGAATGTGCATGTATCCATCTATGTGACTGCCAGCTATGTTTGTACATATGCTCCTTAACAGCAAGATAGAGTAGTCCCACAGAAGCCCAGAACTTGAGATTGTACTCTTTCCTGTGATTAACAAAGATGGTGTAAGAGGATCTTGTGTCTTGTGGGCTGGGCCTTTACCATGTCATGTAACAGAGGAGGTCCTTTGCTCCCCTGTGATTTGAAGCAGGACATGCTTACAGCCTTCAGTGTTGTTACAGATCCAGGCACTCCTTCAGCATACACAGAATTTCCTGTGTGAAATGGTTTCCTGGAGCACAGATCTTTCAAATTGTTTCTGCCACTGCTCCTTGTCTTACTTCACATTCCTACTGGTGCTGGCCAAAAGATGGCAAACATTTGAGGTCAAACAACATCTATTTTTTTTTTATTTCTTTCTTCCTTTCTTAGGAGCACAGAAAGTGAGAATTCAACAGAGGAGCATGCTCCAATCCTGGTGCCTGATCAGACCCTGGAAAGTAACTCACTCTCAGAGTTGTACAGCAGCGTCTCATTCCTGAACTTGAACGTTGGCATCTAGCCAGCCCTCAGCACTGCCTTCCAGGGACAAAACTGGGCAGCATTTCCCTACGACAGCATGTTCTCTATCCTGCATTGGGGGAGTGGGTGGAAGTATCTTTGCTAACAGTAGGCATGCAAAATGGTTCTGGTGTAGTCAGATGTGCAGCAGAATGGGTCTCCAGATAGAGCTTTGTTTCCTGTCAGCTCACAGGGACAGGACTGGGAGAGGAGAAGCAGCTTGGGGCTCACACCCACCGGCCATGACTGGTCTGGAACACGAGTGAGTGCAGACTGCTTGCAGGGCAGTAAGGATGGAAAAATGCAGTTCAACTTCATGCAATCTGTGCTTTGGTAGCCCACTCCCCATGTGTTGTCCTATCACTGCTTTGTGTGGAGAGAGATCTCAGAGCTGAAGAAACGTCCGCAGTGCAACAGCACCGTTATTGCAAAGATCGTGGCATGCCATGTTTGGAATGAGTCATGGATATATCACGTTTGTAAATCCTGAATTCAGGTTTCCAACTGCTAATTTTATAGACAGAAAACACAGTATTGACCACAAAATGTATAGATAGTGTAGTACAAGGGAAAAGTATACTCTGAGAATTGTGAATGTCTTTCTTCATGGAATAATATTCAGGAAGTAGACCATCTATATAATGTATTACAGAGATTCTGATGTTCTCATGATCTTTGGCTGATAAATGTCTAGTTTGTTTTTTTTCCTACAGCTGAGGCATTGGAAGACACTGCAAGTTACATGCAAATGTATATTTTTAGATGAAAGTTATCTGCAAATATTTTCTGCAGTTTTCTTCCTGTTTACTCTGCTAGACATGGCCTGGCAGCCCCTTCCCCAGTAGCCCCCTGTGCTGGGCTGTCCCTAGGTCAAACAGCAGCAAAAGGAGGGATGCTATGGGAAAGCCTTCCCCAGGCCTTCAGGTGGGTCTGAAGCACTCTGATCCACAGCTAGCATAACACAGGCTAAAGCTGCCTGTAGTGTTCCCAGGCTTGTTCTTGCCTTGTTTATACAGTGGGTATCTGGAGGAGGAGAAGCTCCTCTTTTGAGATCAGTTAATCACATGTAGAAGGCCAAACCTTCAGCAGGCGCAGGACAGAATGCCTTCCAGTGAACAGGGAGTAGGTACCAAGGCAGAATTTGAGACTGCGGGAAAGAGTGACATATATACAGATCTAGAGGATGTGTTTGTTTCTCAGTTGCTGGATCAGAAGACAAGGCTGAAGTAAAAGAGCACAGGATGGGAGATGGTGTTAGGTTTGCAGGTTCTTCTAATGAATCTGACTTATCTAGCAGTTCTGTCTTATCTCCAGGTAAAGGCTTAATACTCTGGAGTTGATACAGTTTTGGGTATTGGAAGCGTTTCAGAGGTTTAACGTGTCACGGCATGACATGATGAAGACATTTATCTTTGTGCCCCTGGCAGGTTCTGACCTCTTCTGAAGACTGTGGACAGGGAGGTCACAGAGAAGGAGATAGCTGTAAATGGTGCATAGAACTTTTCTTGTCCTTCAACTGTCTTTGGAGATCATGAATTTTATATTCTCTTGGCCTGAAATGTCAGTTGTCATGTGCACAGTTGAGATTTTGCTTCCAAGAAAATGCAGAGTGCCAAGAAGAGGGCAAGCACATAGGAAGTTAAGAGATGTGGGGGAAAAATAGACACCCAAAGGAGTATTGACATAGAGAACTGGGGCAGACAGGAGATGGGGGAAGCTGGAGTGCTGCAGGATAGGAAGGAGGCAGGACATGGGATATGCTGTGTTTTTAGGTGTTGGGGAAAGAAGGATCTGGTGTCACAGCTCCTCTCCTTTGGAATCAACTGCAAATCCATTACTTATTCTAGAGAAACCATGAAATACACACTGACACTTCTTTTCTTTGAACTGTGGCAAAATTGACTGGATTTATAACTCAGGGCACACACTGCCTGGCTCCTTCTGCTACTTTTTTTTTGCCATATAGGTCTCCACCTACCTGACATTTTATGTTCCAGTTAGGCAGCACTGAGTTTTTCCTGTGTGATAGAAACTTCTGTTTAGTAATGAATTTTATCTTTAACTGTCTGAGTTCATATATGATTTGAAACTCCTCCAATTGCAGGGGACTGATTAAAATGTATGTGTACAGAAGCTCCCAGCCCAACAGCAGCACTCCCTTTCACCGTGAGCTCCTCATTACCACTGCCATCCACTGATGTATGGAAACAGTGTTTGTATGTTTGTTTGTTGCCGTGGTTTAAATGGCAAGACAATATGACAAGGGATGACAAGGCAATATTTGGGGCTTCCCTGTTGGAAAGGATTTGTGTGTCCTCTGCACGCTCTGGTGAAATTGGTGACCATGGGAAAACACCGTGGGGTCGTGCGAACAACAGAAGTAGGTTTTCATTAGAGGTTAAGTTCTGTTTTGTGGACGCGGGTCAAGAACAGACCTGTGTGCTCCAGCAGTTCCCTCTGTGAGCAGGGAGCACACAGGTCAGCTCAGGTGCCCCATGTCTGTCGTTAAGGTGCTGTGGCTTTGGCCATCCCTCGTAGCATCAAGAGTTAATGAATACGTGATCTTTGTGGCAGCAGGCAGGGAGAGGAGATACTCCACCATCTGTCCAGTGTCTGACAGCTGTCACAGGGTACTGCGTCTTCACTGCTGCACTGCTTAGGGCTCAGCTCTTGTTTTGAAAAGGTCCTTTTCCTGTGGGTGGGTACACTCAGAATGGATGGAGAAGCAGTACCTGGAAAACAGCAGGCCGATGAGGGAAGAGTGTGCTGAGAGATAGCTGGTGAGAGCCTGCCACAAAGCCAGAGATTAGCAGCACTGCTGACTGCAGGAGCAGATAAACACAGGACACCGTGAGTCTGCTGAATGCTCCCGGGACCACCAGCACTCCAGGCAGCCAACGGCCAGCTGTGCAGCCAGGACCATATCCAAGGAGCAGCAGAGCAGCTGCTGCACCGACACAGGCAGGATTATACCTGGTGCAAAAGCAGAGCCTCCAGGGGACCTTTCAGTTTCCTCCTAAGAGCCCCTGGCACATCAGTGAGAATGCTCCTCAGCCAGCAGCCAGCACTGCTGTCCCCATGGGGTGTGAGTGACACCTTATCTCGTGTCAGCCACAACAGCTTCAGTCCGTTAGCAGCACGAATGAGGATAAGGTCTTCTGGTAACCAGTGCCCTGGGCGGCCCAGGGAAGGGCTTTTCCAGCACTCGGGTGCCTTTTCCATGCAACCCTCGAGGGGGAGCGCTGGGAAGGAAACAGATCTCAGCTTGGGAGAAGTGATTACAAACATTCATAATTCTGAATTCAAGAAAAAGCAGATGATCTCTGTGTCTTTACGTGGGCATAGGAAGACGTAAATCATTACGCCAGTGTGAAACCCGGACTGCAAATTGTATTTTTTGTCGTCATGTTGAAATATGAAACGTTGGACATGTGGGGAATAGACGGGTGGGCCTCAGTGCAGCAGGTTGATGGGATATCCTGGGAAGGGCGGTCCTACAGGAGCGTCATATGTGGGATTCCCCGGTGACTGAGTAATGCATTTGATGGAGGAGGTTACAAAAGAAGTAAAGGAAAGGCATGAGCGTGCAGTGGCAGTCTGAAGGTGCCAGCAACACCAAACTGTGAGAAGCACTTTTGGGAAACATATTGCAGAGCCACACCAGGTTTGAGTGTTTGCAGCGCAGAGCAGACCAGCATCGAGCAGTCACCGTGCCTCACCCCTTCAGGAGTGACTTGAAGGCAACAGAAAGTTTTGCCATCGCCTCCGTGCCCTGTAGAGTTGTCCTGGCAGCCAGGCCTGCCCTCGTGTGCACACACACTGTATTTCATGTGCTGCTCCCCACGGGCCATGGGAAGAAGTGCACTTTCGAAAGTACTGCCACACGGGGCAGTGAATTATGGTTCTTGCTTATGTTAACCTGGAGGTGATGGCTACGATGAAATGCTATTTGCTTTGCTTAGCAAGAAAATTCCTTTTAAGGTTTGCTCGCCAAGCTCTCCATCAGAAGACAACAGAGGACACTGAGGGTTCACAGAGAAGCACACTGTCCTTCGCAGCCACTTCAGAGAAATGCACTCTTCAAAGATGAATTATTACTTTTTACTGCAGAAAAAATAATAATAAATCCCTCTCAGTGTGAGGTCCTTCCACTGCGTACGAGGCCTGAAACTTCCCCGGCACGCGATGAGCACGGGGCTGTTGCTGAAAGCTCCACATGAGGGCAGCTGCTTCCTCCCAGCAGCACGCAGTGTTCTTTCAGAAGCACAGCAGCAGACACCACAGGACTTGTTTCTTTTCGGCTTCCCCAGACAAACAAGACTTCGCTGCCGGAGCACCAGCAGTGCCGCAGCCTTGCTCAGCTGCTGACCCAGCAGGCCTGCTTCGATGCACACACGAGGATGGAGGCAAAGCTGGGTCCTGGCAAAGCTGCCTGGCTTTTGATATCTCACAATATTAGGAGCAGCGATTCAAAATCATGAGGAAGTGTTTCACAGCCAACAGCAAAGAAACAAAGGATACATGCGTACGTAGGCGTTGTGGATGGCACCACATAACACTCCATCAAGGTACACTTCACAGTAAACTAAGAGAACTTAAATGAGTCGAAATAAGCTCCTTCATTTCAAGCAAAACATTGCTTCATTGTACTTCTGAGATCAGAGGAACTACCTGGGGGTTTAAGTCCGGAGAGGAAAGGGGTCACGCTCTGTGGCAGGCTGAGGAGCAAGGGATCAATGCCTTGTTATGTTTGACCTAGAAAATAAGCAGCCCAGCTGAGAAGAGCTGTCACACGGGCACCGGGGCAGCCCTGTGCTGGCAGGGTGGGACACAAGCTGACGGGACGGTCTGCAGCAGAACCTGCCCCAGCGTGGCTGTGTGCCAGCACTCTGTGACTGCGTAGGGGGGGAACTGCCTGGGGTTTCCAGCCTTCCCCGTACTGTGTCACTTGCAGTGAACACCCCAGAGCAGGCTGTGGCACACGGGAGCCTGGGCAGCACTGCTGCGGCGTGGGACACTGCTCTAATGACTGAGTGCTTCTCAATGGCCAGCATGCAATTTCTTCTAAATACAGGTTCTGCACCATGAGGGTTGAGATCATATTCTGTGCCACCCTGCACTGAAAGGAATAAAGGGATGCTGAAAAATGCTCCTGATATCATCATCTTATTGGCGTGGTTAGCTCAAATGTTAACAAATGGATTTTTTTTTTTTTCTTCCAAAAACAGAATCAGGGTGACAGAGCCCTGCCTGCATCCACATGCCAGCAGCAAAGGGCAGGGAATGCCTTCCTCTGCTCCCTGGAGTGCATTTAATGGGAAAAGTGCCAAAACATCAGATGGTTCCCAGCACAGCCCAATGGCCAAGCTCATTTCTCTGGTTGACGTCCCAGAGTTTGTTCTTGTCACTTCATCAAGCAGTGAGACACTCCAGTGGCTGAAGAACTCCTGTTTGGCAATTGCTGATGCCGAAATTACTCAGCTCTGAGCTGAACGGCGGCGTTAGGTGAACCTAGCACCCATGGGTGCTCACCAGCTCACTCTCCCAAAGGGTTCCCTCTTGATTTAGGGCTGGCAGAAAGCAATCTGAGCTCTCCACTGGCCCCTCCAGCGCCGAGGAGGACGCTGGGCTGGGCTGGAGGGAGGGAGACCCGGGGAAACCCAGACCGTAGGCACAGCGCATCCTCAGCCCGCTCCCGGCGCTGCCCCGGCCCCGCCCGGTGCCGCCTATTGGTGCGGAGCGGCCCGCGGGGCGGCGGCGCTCATACAAAACGCTCCGCGATCGCCGCAGCCCCATCGGAGCGGCCCGGGACGGTGAGTGGGGCGGGGTCCCGCACCCGGACAGCCGTGGGCGCGGGCTGTCGGACGTGCCGCTCCTGCGATGGCTGAAGCTTTGCCTGGTGCGCGTCCCCAGCCCCTCAGTGCCCGGTGCTTCCCTGCAGCCATGTCGGACGAGCTCGGCGACCTGCTGCGGGAGTTCGATGAGGTGGTCGAGGGCTTCGACAGAGGCCCCGCGAGTCAGTATGAGCGGCACCTGGAGGAGATGAAGAGGAAAGCGGGGCACAGCGTGTACGACAGCGGCATCGACGAGCTGGAGAGTGAGTACGGGGAAAGGTGGTGCTCCCGAGGATGGAGTTGCTTTGAGAGCTCTGGGGCTCTCCCTTGGTAAAACACGAAGCTTCCTGCTGGTTCGGCCCCGACTCCTGCGGGCAGGATGAGTAAAGTGGTGTCTGGGAGGGCTGTGGTTATGGCTGGGTCTTGGTCTGGGGGCTGCCGACATCTGCTGGTACTGCTTCTGCACAGCTGCTTGAGAAAACGGGGGCCCGTGCCCAGCAGCCTACAAGCATTTCTTCTAACCAGGAAAGAGCGGGTGGACTGAGCGAGTGTGAGAGTAGGTCTGGGTCCTGTTGTGTGTGTGGGGTTGATGCCCGGTTCTGCAGCCTGATTACTGGGTGCCTCGGGTGGCCTCTGATGCTTTGCCCCTGCAGGTAGCAGCACGTCCCCAGCAAGCAGCTTGAACTCCAGTGAGGAGGATCTCAACACCCATACTGGTCCTTACTCCTCTAAAGGTAAGGTGGGAAGGTCTGCCTGAGGGCTGCTTGCCAGGGTTTCCCTCCTCCCCCATAGGGGAGGTATTAAAAGCAGTGAAGCCCTGTGCCTGGTGCCTGGATCACCCCTTCCTGCCTCAGTGGCACTGAGTGCTCTCCTGCCCTGCTGACTGTCCTCGTGTGCGTGGGGGGGGATGTGGCCCTGCCTCTGTTTTCCCTGATGCTGAGTCTGAGCTACTGCTGGCTGGGTTATACACCATGCTGCTGTGCATGGTGCCTGCTGCCACGAGCCTGGGTCTGAAACTGGGAGCAGAGAGGATGGGGCTGATAGGCTGTGAGGAGATGCTAGTTCTGGGGCATGGAAATGTCTGTAGTCAGTTTGCATTGGGTGTTTTTTCAGTGCTGCCCTTGGGTAGTGTCACTGGTGTGAAACCTCTCCTGGAGCTTTGCCAGCTCTGACCTGTGCACCTGAGCAGGGATCTTCACCCAGATCCGGGGGGGGGGGCACACAAAGGAGCGAAAGNGAGCGAAAGGAGGCTGATGGTGTCTTTCTATCCACTAGCTAAGCTTGGAGACACGCAGGAGCTGGAGGAGTTCATTGCAGATCTGGACAAAGTATTAGAGGGTACGTACATGGCTCTATCCATGTCCTTCTGGAGAGCCCTTCTGACATGTGCCTATTGGAAATGTCCCATGAGGAATGTGAGGGTTCATGCTGATAAGTAACACCTAGCACCTGCCTGGGAAATGCCCACTGGGATGCTGACAGTGAGCAAGTCTGTCACAGTAGGAAGTCGGCATCTGCAGAACAGAAACCACTTTGGATGTGGTGTGCAGTGGTGGAATGGGGAATTCCAGCTGTCTGGAGACACAGCTGCGTTGTGATATCACTCTGCAAGTGCTCCCTTACTGACACGGGGCTTGGTTGCAGATGTCCCTGGAGAAAGTGGTAGTGTCATGCTGGGTCTCTCTGGCTTGCTTGGGCAGCACTACAGTATTGTGAGGTTGGCCTTAGCTGGGGTAACTGAGGCATGGGGGTCATCTGTTTTATCCTTGCCCTCCCCAATCGGCATCATAGGTCACAGTTCCCAGTATCTGTTCCCATCAGTCATCTCATTTTTGGATGTGCAGAAGGGAAAGGAGGGGAGTGTTGCTTCTGCTGGCCCTGAGTCAGAGTTAGTGATGAGGGAAGGGAGCCATAGCCCTGACTGCAGATTTCTGCAGGCGGTTCTGGGAGCAGGGCTGGGGATATCCAGTGTACTTTGCATCCCTTCCAGCTATAGTCTCACTACTTTTCTATCTCATTGTTTGTCCTGCAGAAATGTGAGATGTGGTTTTGGGGGAAAGCTTGGAGGAGGATCCACAGCAGATACACCTAGTGCCTCCCTGATGTACCCAATGCTTCTGTGTCCCTGCCATCCTCCAGCTGAGTGGGTAACAGCTCCTCTGTGCCATGACATGCTACTTTGTGCCAGGGAAGGACGATCCCAGCCGCAAACATGGACTGATCCTGCCTTGACAACTGCTTCTTGTTCCAGCAGTGGGATGTGTTTCTGGTGCTGTGGGGTTGGGGTGCTGGGACAGCTGTGCTTGTGCCAGTCTCTTGGCACTGGCAAGCTTAGGCCTGTATGTTCAACTCTGCACGTTCATGGCTTGTAGGACCTCCAGCCACAGAGCAGGAGGGGGCTCCCCAGGCCCTGGGCAGGCTGACAGAAGGGCAGTGGGAGCCTAAGGATGGTTTTCAACATTGTTATGGACACAGCCATGGAACAGCACTTTAATCCTTGCCTTGGGCCGGCCACAAGATCTGCTGAGGTCTGCTGGCTGGCAGCTGTGAGCAATGGCACGGTCAGCTCTGCTTTAATTGTTGTCGGGCTTCAATCTGCTCCCATGTGCAGGACAGGACTCTGCTGGCACTCAGATCTGAGACCCTCTTGGTGAGGGCATCAGGCTATGCCCTGAAGAGGGGGTTGGTGGCTGCTGACCAAGTGGATGTGGGGAGTTTATCCTCTGGATTCAACAGTGGCATCATGGTGATATGGGTGAAGATCAGCTTGCTTCACTGACACCCTAGTGTCCCCTCCTGGTTCAGGAGGCCTGTTCCTGCAGCAGCATGTCAGGCAGTGGCAGCCATTGCTGACCTGTTGCTTCTTATGGGTATCTGCAAATAAGGCCCCTGTTTGGACCCCAAGTGCCTCTGCCCTGACTTCTGCTGTCAATACTGTAACGATGTTGTACACTGTACAGTTAATGTCATTTTATGACTGGAATTTTAAATCTGTGTTTTTGTCCTGTTCTTGTGTGCTTACTTCATCTCTGGAGCTTCCTGCAGGGCTGGGAGCAGACACTTCTCCCAGCCCTGGGAACTGTCAGTCCATGGGCTAGGAGGGGTTGGGGGTGCTCAGAATTAAGTGGCCTTCCTCTGTCTGAAGGGATGGGGGAGACTTCTGTGGATCCCCTGGTCATCTATGTCTTTGCATGGGCACATTAGCCTTCACTGGGATGACCCAGAGCATTGGGTTTGATCAGTTGCTGCTGGATTTGTCTGTGGCCCCAGTCTGTGCTGAGCTGTTCCTGCCAGGACTGCGGAACTGCAGGGGTTGTAAAGGACCTCTACAGCTGGAGTCCAACTCCCCCATTAAGGCAGGTTCCCTGCAGGTAGGTGTCCAGCCAGGTCTTGAATATTTCAAAAGATGGGGACTCCACAACTGCTCTGGGCAGCCTGGTCCAGTGCTCTATCACCCTCATCTTAAAGATGTTCTGCATATTTGTTTGGACCTTCCTGTGTTCCAGCTTTTGGCCGTTGCTCCTTGTCCTGTCACTATGCACCACTGAAAAGAGTCTGGCCTTATCCAATTGCCTCCTTCACTTTGTTCAATGCGAATAAATATCTAGTAGATCCCCTCTCAGTCTTCTCTAGGCTGAACAGATCCTGGTCTCACAGCTTCTCTTTGTGTGGGAGATGCTCCAGGCCCTTTACCATCTTTGTTGCCCTCTGCTGGACTCTTTCTAGGGCCAGCACAGATAGATGGATGGACTGCAGGAGGGAACCAGCATCTGGTGGAGAGGCTTAAGCAGAGCCCCCAGCCGTGGTACTCTGCCCTCTGTGTCCTGAGGACTTGAACCCTCTTGCTGCTTTGCGTTGTGCTGAGGAAGTGCCCTGCCCTGTTGGGACAGGGACAAAATCCGGCCCCTGAGAATGGGGCTCCCTGGAGGAACTTCAGGAGCTGGCTCAGGGCCTGGCTGCTCTAATGGGTGGATCTGCCCAGCTGCCCTGCCTTACTGGGGAAGTGGAAGAGAAGGGTGGGGCAATGGCAGCTGGAGGACTCATCAGCAGCTGTATGAAGGGGCAGGGCATGTAGATTGCCATTGCAGCTGCTTGGACCTCCCCTCAAGTGGACCTGGGGGGGGGGGGGGGAGGGGGTGATGAATATTGTTGAATAGGAGGAAAGAGCCTGGAGCAGAGTACGCTCTGTTCCACCTCCATGTGTTAGAGCTGCCTGCTTTACTCTAATGGTCCGTTATGGGGAGTATTTCTTGGCTGCCTTCAAGAAATTGGGTGAACAAGATTCTTTGCTGTGAAGCCAGGTTTGCAGCTGTGGGTTTATTCCCAGTGTGTTTGGAGTGTCTATGGATAATGTATAGATGCTGCTCTATGAGTTCCTTCTTGCTGGAGGACAGGCCCTGGTGATGTTTCCTTTGGTTTTCCCCTCCACAGATGTTACCCCGTGGTCAGCACAGTGACCAGGAGGGATGTGGGGAGATGGTTAGAGAGGCTCTGCTTGCCTTAGCTGATGATGCTGCCCTTCTTCCCCTGTGACATGCTCCTTCACGAAGGCCACGTGCAGCTCTGTTGCAATTCTCTGAACTGGAAACATGACAGCTTCCCTTTCCCCTTGCTTATGGGATATGCTGACAGTGGGGCTACTGGTCACGTAGTCAATTAATCTGAGGTCTAACTCTGTCTCAGAATTCTGAGTAAATGCTCAGGGAAGATAGGAGCACGGCTGGGGCTTCAGAGCCTAGCAAAGGGCAGGCTGTGCATGGGGACAGTGTCATCACTCGCTCCATGCTGTGAGATGTGTCTGCTGAGCTGCTACATGGAGCCCTGTGCCTGCAGAGGGGCAACAGAGTGGTGGAACTGGGGGCAGAGATGATGCTCAGTGTTCCTGTGATGCTGGCATGGGGCTGGGCTGGGGCACCTTGCTCTGCAGAGAAACTCCGCATCAAAAGGGGCAGAGCAGCATGAACTGCTGGGACTGTCTGTGTGCACATAGGGTGTGAATGGTAACATCAGCGACTGTAATGTCACTTGGGACATTTTTTCCTCTCTGACTCATTCTGTGCAGGAGTTTCACCCTCGCAGTCTAACTGTGAATCTGATATTTTTTCCACCCCCAGTCTGTTCTCTCTCTATTGCTCTCGTGCTACCAGCACATGGGGGAAGAGTCTTTTTTAAAAGCTCGCCCTGGCCTGGTTAGCATTTGTGGCCTGTGGCTGGGCAGCCATGATGCTGAGTGCCTGCTTGTGGGACCCTGTGCTACCACAGCCCTCAGATACTGCTTGCTGACTTAAATCAGCAAGGTGGCTGCAAGTGTTGCTAAGCAACTGCATATATAAATAGTTTTAAACCCCAAATTTGCTGCACCCCTGTGGTACACGACTGTTCATTTGCTGCAGCGGTGTGTTTGTTGTGGGTGCTGCTAGGAGCGGGGCTGTGCTGCCACCTCGGGTATCCTGGCCCATCCCCTGGAGCTGGGGAGATGATACTGCTGTAACTCATGCCATGGGGAGGTTGGAGCCTATGGCACGAGCAGGGAGGTACTGTGCTGCTCGGGAGTGGGGAGACCCCACCTTGACAGCATTATTTCCAGCTGTGGATTCACTGCAGTGCACACTGCTGCCTGGTAACTGCTTTCCTATTTTCTTAGAAGCAAGAGAAGCATACATGGGGCTGCTGGAGGATGGGAAGTGGCTAACCAACGTTAAGGCAACTGTAGCCTCCTAGTTGTGCTATTTCCTA
Source organism: Odontophorus gujanensis (assembly GCA_013399175.1). NCBI lineage: Eukaryota > Metazoa > Chordata > Aves > Galliformes > Odontophoridae > Odontophorus > Odontophorus gujanensis. Next base: position 34,289 of record VXAB01012950.1, read on the forward strand.
CAAGCCCAGCTGCAAACTCAGTCTTTCTGGAGAGTGTAGTTGTTTACAGAGAGCGGCCACTGCTTTAACAGTGGGTCCTATGTGCTCTTTTCACAAGGTCTGAGCAAACGTCCCCTGTGCCTCCCTGTTTTCACAAGCTCTCCTGCTTTTCCCATCCCCAGCATTCATGGGACAATTTGTTGTAAGGTGGCCTTCCAAGAGGGGGGCAGGTGTGCAGATGTGGGGTCTTCATGGAGGCTGGTGGAGCAGGACACTTCCTCATTCTATGCTATGTTTGATGTTTTTCATGAAGCTGTTCTGACCTGGAGGGATCTCCCCAGCCTCTGGAAGGGTGTGTGTGTCAGGAAGAGTCACTAGTATTCTTCTGAAGAAATTACGGGGTAAGGGGCTAATTTTCTTCTTTGCATTCAACTAGACTGGGTCAGCCCTGGGAAGGGAACATACCCTGAGGTATTTCTACACAGAGCTATTACTCTTCTTGTCCTTAAAGCCAAGCAGCAAGAGATCCTCAGTACTGATCTGTAACAAGGTTGCTGAACTCAATATTCCAGCAAAAATCTCCCTCATGCACATGTAACTGTAGCCCTCCATGTGTTCCTCTTTGAGTAGCTCCTGCTGGGCTGGGCTCTCACAGCTCAGGGCCGGGTGCGCTTGCTGATGTGGGCAGTCGTGTGCCTCACTGCATTTAGGGGAGTAACCACATCCTCTGTAGAGAGGGGAGATATTTAACCCTCCAGACAGTTGGCGTAGCCACAATGATGTAAGATATCTCAAAATACAGCATAACCAAACCCCAGGGATAGCATCTGCTACTTCTCTTTTGTTACAAGCACATTTTGGAGGAATTGTTCCATGTTTACAGAAATGGGACATACAGGGCACTTTCAGGTCCTGATTTAAAATTGTATTTTCCAGCAAGCTTTTTAGCTGGCGAGACACATGACAGCAGGAAGCAGATCTCTCTGTACTTCACATACTTCCTCTCCAAACGCACAGATTGTCGCTCTGCACCTCCTCAGATCCCAGCTCATCCTGCTCTGGTTTGATAATACATGTTCATCTTTGCTGCTGGCCGGGCTGTGAGAGTCCACACTGCCGTGCTGAGTGTCTGTGGGCTGTGACTGAGGTCACAGGCTTCAAGTCCTCCTCAGCCACTTCCTCATACCTTGGGTTAGCTGAATCAGCCTGTAGCCATGCCGTAGCTGCTTGGCTCTCTCAGCAGGAAACATGGCTCTGTTAAATGAGGTGGCTTGAACCTGCAAGAGGAACCTACAACTCAGCAAGGAGGAAAGCAAGAGTAAGCTTTGGCTGTTTCTATCTGTTGAAACTGTTCCTTGGAAACAAACTTCCTTCCCAGAACTGAAAGTGGTGATGCAGCCCAGTAATGCTAGTCCCACCATCCATCCCTCCACTGTCCTTGGCCACAACTCCTGCCATAGAGACAGCAGATTCTAGAAGTGATGTCACAGAAGGATGTGAAACCATGCAGGGATCTGGTGGGGAAGTACAAGACTTGGGGCTTTGCAGGTCACTGTTGCTCTGGGAGTTCTCCAGCTGCTGGAGGGAAAGGCAGAAAGGAGAGAAGCTGCTTCGGGTGGAGCTGATAGGAGAGCTGTAGTTCAGGCTGAACAGTTCAGGTTCCAACCACAAGTGAAAGGAACATGGCTGCAGAACATGGCAACATGGCCCTTAATGGTGACCCATGAGGCTAAGGGCTGTAACAGCCATGGTGAGTTCAGCCTACCTGCAAGGAACAACAGCACAAGGATCAAGTTATCAAACTGAAATGGGCAGCTGAGGAGAACCAGGCTGAGAATGCCTCTCTCAGTAAAGCCTCGGCATCCATTACAGCCCACAGAGGAGTCCTCAGCAGCCCCTGCTCTCAACAGCACATTTGCCATGAACAGTAAGTCTCTTCTGGATCATCCTTTAGGATGCTCTAGTGCCCATAAGTTGCATCTCTGCTCCAACCAGAGCCTGAAGGACTTTCCAGATGTGAACTCCTTCAGTGATCAACTTCATTCCCATAGTGAACGGTGTACTACTGCCTGCAGTGCCTGTCCATACAGACTGCAGGGCAGTGAGTGATATCTGTAGCAAGCTGAGGTCAGACTTCATCCCCGAGGTATCCAAAGACACAATGCAGGCAGTGGCAGCCAGCACAGCATCCTGTCCCCTTGCCTCAGTGGGTCACTTCCCTGCATTGTTCTACTCCACTAAGGACAAGAGTGGGCTGCTGGCCATCCCTGGGGATGAGGAACAGATGAGTATTGCATGCCTCTAAGTTAGTGGAATCTCATTCAATGGAAGAACTCACCTACAACACTGAACATCAGTAGGGAAAGGTTCTCCAGTCTCTCTTGGATTTCTGCCACCTTTCCCTCCGCTTCTTTATTAGATGTTTTCCTGCACTCCCCCACTACAGCAATATCAGCCAGCTGTGGACTAGTGGCAGGAGTCCGATCTCCCTTCTGGCCAAAACCCCTTTGCCTGATGTTGTTAAGACTGGCCCAGGTTGGAACAAGACTGATGAAGAACAGAGGATCAAAGCTGATCCATATTCAGGCTTCTTGTGGACTTAGCTGGCATTGACCTCATAATTAAACTAATTAGACAAATACCAGCAGAGTGCAATCCTGTATCACCATTCCTCTGGCACCAAGTCTGCATTCAGGCAGGGAGCTAAGCCTGCAAATTCTCCAAAACCCTCATCAACACAATCACCTCAATTTTCTGCACTCAGAGTCAAGCAGCCTATTCATATTATTTGCAATGATCTTTGGACTTTAAATATCTTCTCTTCCGTAATTCTTGTAATTCTTCATTTTTGTTAGTAGGTGACCAGCCACATGCTCCTTTTTTGTGAGTTTTCTTGCTCTGCTTGTACTACCACTGTAGGATATGTTTAGATTTTACAGAAAAGGGCTCATTACGAGATGATGCCAAGGGGTAAATTGTGCCATGCACAGGGAGTGGCAGGAGACTGGATGCTCCCAGCTCTGTTCCTTGCCTCCTTGTCTGACCCAGCCAGCCACGTATTTCCAGCTTCTGCTATTTCAGGTCTTCCTGTTTCCCTAAAACAAGCAGCTTCCCGGCATGCTGGGGATTAAACACGCAACTGTGGGGCTGTCACTGCCTTCATGTGATGGGTCTGACATTCTTCTTCTGGTGAAGCCCTTAGGCAAGTAGCATAGAAAACAATAGACAGGAAAACAGGGAGAAGTTGTCTGCCTTCCCTTTCCGCGGCTCCTTGTGTGTATTGTTTGTGCGTGTCTGCATTTGTCTGCAAGTACCACCAGCTCTGAGTTTCTGGTACTGAAGTTTCTCCATGGAGCTGCCAAGAGAGTCGTAAGGGAAGTGCTTCTCTATCAAGAAAAGCACAGCAGTGGCACGGTGGAGCAGATCCCTCACCTTTCCATTCTTCCCTGGTTCTACACCTCTGCTGCTCTCCCCCAGATACCACTGCTTTTCAGAAACTCAATTTTCTGCTGACATTTCCAAGGTTCATCTCTCTGTCCCATTGGTCTCTGGTTCTCCCGGCCTTTTGCATATTATGCAAATATGAAAATAAATTCTGATTTCTAGAAGGAAATAAATGATAAGTTGATTTGATGAGAAAATCTCTTCTCCCACCAGGAAACATTCTGAGCATGGATGGAAGACAATGGAAGGGGACAGTGGATTTCCAGCAGCCCCAACTCCCACATGGGCAGCTGAGAGTGGGCACCAGCCCAGTGCATGTTAAGGAGGAAAATACTAGGGGTACTGCTTGCAAAGCTGGATAGCAGATGGGTGTGGTGGGGCCAGCTGTGTTCAGCAGCTGAAGCTGGTGAAACTGGTGCTCATTTCTTGCCACTAATCACTGGGAGAACCTGTCTGAGCTGTGTAAATCAAGGGTTTGCTTCTTCAGGACTTGTGGCTGAGGCTTCCTCTTTTGAAGGGTTTTCACTTCCATAGCATGATGCTAATGCCATCTTGTGTGACAGCTGTCATGCTAAAACTTCTCCCATATCCCTAAAATGCGAGTGTTGTCAGTCCCACCCTCCCTGTGACACCCCTTGGTGTGACACGAGAAGCCTGAAAGTAGCGAGGCTTTCGATTAAGAACATGGGGTTTTCCTCATGCCATAAAAGAAGCAACTGAACAGATGTTCCTTGGGAAATAAACACATCTGCACATCATGAGAGCTGTTCTCTGCCCCAAGAAGGAGCTGGCCTTGCCCCGAGTAACTTCAAGACATTCTCCGGCCACATGGACTTCTGCTCCCAGGACAAGGGACAGCCTGAAGTTCGGATCCTGTCCCCTTGTCCTCATGCCAGAAGGGGCTCACAGAGCTGTCTGCTGCAGGACTCAGCCTCCTGCTGGGAACAAGAAAGCGTGGCTCCATTCCTTCACTTTGCTGTGTCCTGAGCACGGCTTTATGCTGTTCTGGATTGACTCCCAGAGGGAGCAGCGTTGCCCAGCCCAGAGAAGAAATTATCTAAGTTTTGAGCCAGTGAGAGGACAAGAAGCCTCAGAGGCTCAGTTTTCTAACTGTTTTCTGCTCCTTTGGAGTCTGTGACCGGCGGAGCAAGCAGGCAGAAGTGAGTGACACCAAAACGGAGAGCTTGAGCCGTTGACACCGCGGACTGCTCCTGGCTGCACCGCTACCGCCCTCTAGTGCTGCCAGCTCCCGTCCAGATTGGTGTGACTGGTGGGAGCTGCAGCAGGAAGGCTGCTGGAAATGTGGCACACAAGAACGTGGGGACTGTTGCAGAGAGCGGCTTGTATCACTACAACACAGCCCTCAGCCCTCAGAGACAGGACAGGAGAAGGACGTGGAGAAGGCACAGCCCCAGGACACGTCAGGAGGGGCAGCGACACAGCCTAGGGATCTGGAAGCACGCCCCATTCCCACATCCCTGCTGCTGGGTGACGTCTTCATCGCTGAGGGAAGCGCTTTCCTACGCGGCCGCCCACATCCAAGATGGCGCCGCCCACATCCAAGATGGCGCCATCCCGGCGCCCCGCCCCCTTGCACCGCCCGTTCCGGTTGGACATGGAGGGGCGGGGACTCGTGACGTCACACGACAGCGCCGTGGGCGGAGCGTCCCGCCCCGTCCCGTTCCGTCGCGCGGAGCAGGTGGGTGTTGGGGCGGTGCTGAGGGCCGGGGCAGCCCCGGGCTGGGAACCGCGGCGATAGAGGGCGGCTGCGGGGCCGGTGCGGCCGCTGGTTGCCAGCGGGGCGGCAGGAACGGGAGTGGGAAGCCTGGAGAAGGCCGCTGCAGCCCTGGTGTTTGTGTCGGTTACCGTGGCTGAGTGTCTTCCCGGCGTCCTGCAGCCTGAGCGCGGGGCTCTGCGCTTTGCTGCGTCCCTCGCTGCAGTGCGTTTGGAGTGATGGCAGGCTATGGGTGGGAGCGGCTGTGCTTCCCTAGGGCAGTGTCGGGCCCCGCTGCTGCGGGCTGTGCCTCTCCAGCACTCGTGCCGTGCGGACCCGTCCCGTGCCGTCCCCTTGCAGCCGAGGCTCAGCGGGGGTTGCTTAGAGCCGAGCGTGTGGCCACACGCTCTATCTTCTTGCCGTTTGTTTTGACAAGGTGAAGTGGCTCGTGTGGCACGGAGGATTACCAGCCCCCTCGCAGACAGCGGGAGTAAACAGCTTATAAATAATGAGGATGTGCTCACGGTCATTAGCTGGGCGCGTTGGTAGTAGTTCTCGTGGAGCCGTGTGACTGAGTTGCTGTTGGATGTGGGGAGGAAGGGGAGGAGGAGGTGAACTGCTACTTGATTTTTTCTTGTTGTTATTTTTTGCTATTTTGTCTGCAAGGAAATAAAACCGTCAAGGGAAGCTCAGAAGGCTGTGCGTTATTCAGAGCGCTGCTCTTAGTGCTGCTGATGAAGTGTGAATCGTTCAGGCCTCTGCTTTTCTCGGCGACCTGAGGTGTAGGAGGGGAGAAGCCAGCACCTGTCTCTGGGGCAGTGAGCTGCACGTGGGAGCAGGGCACGCTTGGATCTCAGCAGCTGAAGGGTTCTGCTCCGTTCTCTGAGAGGACACAGCGAATAGAGAGGCAAGTTTAAACCAAGATAATGGCAGATGGATGCCCCTCATTGTGCTTTGGCCACCTGCTAGGTCAAGTTGTGTATCGGATCTACTGCTCCCATGGTTGGTTTCTTCTCAGGAGAAAAGTGAATCTCATCTGTTTGCAAGGAGCCAGTTTTGTGAGTGAAATCTTTGCTCCCTGGGAAAACAACGTTGTGTCCTAAGCCATAAACATTTTGGAGTACAACAGGACATGAAAGTCAGCTCTTTTGTTGTCATGTTGTAATCCAGATTGAAAAGCATGAAGTTTTCGGAGTACAATTACAATCTAAAAGCTGATTTATCTATTTGTTATTAAGTCTGGAGATTTTCTTGCCCTGTCATGTTACCTCTCTTTCTAGTAGAGACTTCATGCTTATGTCCACTAACAGTAAATTAGTTTTTAGTTCATACAGTGTCAGTGTTGCAACTGGGGGTGAGAAGCAGGAACTCTTTCCAAAGCTGGCCGCATGGAAGTTCAAGAGATGCACAAAATGGGAAAATTCCTCAATTCTCTCTATACATGCAGTGGTGGTCTTGATGAAACTTGGCATTAGTTCAGCACCTTAAAAGGGCCTTCTGTATTGTGACTGTGTAACTCTGAAAGATAGAGCTATATGACTGTAGTCCAATCTAGATGATAATCTATCAGCAGTTTATCATCTGCTAAAGAGCATGTGTCTCATCTGTATTTATTTGCCTGAGTAAGTTGTTTTTTTCTTTTCCAGCTTACAATTCCAAGAGGTGTCAGAGCAAAGCAAGGAGTAATTGAGCCCTGGGAGGAGATACTGAAGCTGTTTGCTGAAATAATAGTTTCAATTGACCTTTCCTGTGGATAAATGCTGTTGCTCAGAACAGAAAACCTGGAGTAACTGCTGGATCAAACAGCTTGCTGTGATGAGGACTTTCCAGCAGATATTTACAGAGGGAAGTGATCTGTAGTCCAAGAAGAGAGTGCTGCTTGGCGCTGGAGAAGAACAGCCTCTTTTCACTTCTTCTCATTCTGCTGGAAGTGCAAATGAGCACGTGTGGTGTCTGTCTCCATTTGTTTGGATGCTCAAAGAAAAATCCAGTCTGAGGAAGCCTCTGGGAATAGACAGGTGAGAAATCTGTCGGCCAGAATTTGGCAATCATTTAATACAGTAGCATAACCAGCTTCTGGGTGTGAGTTTCAATTTGTCCAAGTTCTAAAGCCTACCTTAATTTTGAAACGTATTCCTCAATTTTCTTTGGAAGCAAAATGAGATGAAATATTTCTTTATTTCCATACTTGTGCAAAGCAGGTGTTTGCAAAATGCTAATGGTCAGCAGGGTTTCCTAGTTTTCAAGATGTTTCTTATTCAGTTCTACTCTTAGCTGAATGAATCTCCTGACCTGGCAGACAGGGTAGTTGTGGGACTGGGCTGCTGGTACTGGGTGTGTGGAAGGCAGCAGAGATGTGTGGCTGGAGTAGTTCACTGCACTTCTGACTCCATTTGTTCCCAGAAGAACTTGAAAATGTACAGGGTATTTTTTTTGTTGGTTTTGTTTGTTTGTTTTGTTTAAAAAATACCATTTAAACATTAGTTCTATAAAATAGAGAGTTGTTTTTAGTTGCAATGCAACAGCCTGATCAATGTCTTGCCTGCCAGAACTTCAGCCTTGCTGAAGTTTCCTGCTCTCTGCCATGATACTAGGTGTGCAGTTTTTTGGTTTGGGTCCTTGCTATTGGTTGCTCTAAAATATGAGTTATGGATTTGTCTCTTTCGGATGTGTTTTGTTTTGTTTTTGGTGTGGTGGTGGTGTGTGGACTTTTTGGTGTTGGTTTTTTTTTGTGTGTCTGGGATTTTGTGAAGAACAATTGCTCTCCAAAAGCTGAACTAGGAGGAGTGCTAACCGCAAGTATTAGATTGCACCTTCTCAACCCTCTGAATACCATATGTGCTTGAAAACATAATGGCCAATTTCATTCAGTCTTTCTGTGGATCACATTCTGAAGCTACCAGAAAACTGCAGAAGTTAGAAAATCACCCTAGGCCATAAAATATGAAAGCTCATTTCTCTTTCCTCCTGTTACGTTTTTAGGAGGTTATTGGAAAGTTGTACTATGCAGACGTGTTTCTCTGCTTTTACAACAGAACTTGTTCTTTCTGTTGCTGTATGATTTTGTTGGCTTGATTGCATTTCAGAGCTAGGGCTGTGCAATTACTGGCTGGAGCTGTGAGGCAAGATTTTCTTTTCGTCTAAGTATTTTCCTTCAGTATTCTCCATCTCTGCATGTCTCTTTGAGGTTTGATCCAATTCTACCTGGGAAAGAGAGGGTTGTTCAAAAAGCATGGCACAAAGCCAGTCATCAAATAAGAAATGTAGCAGCAACAGTCAGTATTTTGGGAAATATTCTGGCTGTGAAACAGTGATGTTAGTGATATATATTATTACTTCAGATCTTTTGGCAAGGTAGAAAGCTGGTTGTGTGATTGTTCTGTTATGGTGTACAATCAGAAGTGATGGTGGCATTTTCCTCTCTGGTTTGGGGGCTTTCATCAGCTCTTTGGGTTCTCAAGGCTTCTCTGTTTCTTCTGCACTTTGCCCTACAACTGTTTCACTCTGCATGCTTCCTTGGCACCTTTATTATTTCCTTCCTTCTGCCATGTTGCATGATTTTCTTGCTCCACTAGTGAAAGACAGCAAACTTTCTGCCCTCCAGAGCTGATAATCTTTAACATGTTTTTGTAGGGATACAGTGAATCCATAGGGTATGATGAATACCCAGTGTACCTGGACCTTTCCTGTCTTTTGTGAGCAGGTTCATTTAGATGTTCTGCAAGAACTGAAGTGGATGAAATCTGGCAGCACAAGGTGCCCCTGGCCACTTAGGCCATGCTTGAGGCCTGCATTCCACACCAAGTTCATAAGGAGCAAAGAACCGAGGCTGGCTGATACTGTCATCATGCTGTTCCTAAACTGATCCAGCTGGTTTGTCCTGGAGCTGGAATTCAGGTCTTAGTGCCTGAATGCAGAATTTGACATTGGATGCATGAGTTTGAGTATTTATATGCATTTCCCATCATGTTTCTAATTATTCATAGCTATCTGATTATGCATTACAGCTTCACATGCACTTGTTTCTGAAGCACAGCAAGCCAAGATTCAGGAAGATCATTTTCTGAGTAAGTCCCTTGAGAGTTGAAGTACGTGGAGACCATCCATTTCCTAAACATAGTGTGAACAGTATTCACAGGCAAAGCAGGTGAGGGAGCTTCCACAGGGCCCTGGAGTGTGTGCTGCGTGGTACAGACTAGACACAGGAGTTGATGCAACTGCAGATAGATAGATGGATAGTTAATATGAACAGCAGTAAGGCAAATTAATTAGTCTTCCACAGTACTGTATGACCATTACTGTTAAGCTACCAAGGTTTTAGCCTTTGCCTTTTGAAGAAAACACTTGGATACTGTGAAGTGGCATGAAAATAGTTTATTTCAGGGCTTGTTGTGGTGATGTTGGCAGTATTCAGTAGTTGTTGCTTTTCTGTATAGCTGTGTCTTGCAAGGTGGTATATATGATACCTATCCCTGCATGCTTAGAGTGAAGCCATTAAGGATTTCCTTGAGAGCAAAGAGTTTGTCTTGTTGGGGAGCTGAGACTGCCTGCAGGGAAGGTGGCTTTTACAGTGCTCTTTTCTTACCTGAGAAGAAAGAAGTGGGTGTGCTATAGGGCAGTCGAATGGTTCAGTCTGCTTCAGTCAAATGGGTTTAAAAGCTGTCAGACTGCATTTCACTGCTTCCAAAATAACAATTTTATCCTCTTTCTTCATGAAGGTTTTTTTATTTTTTTTTAACATCTTGTCACTACGTAGGGAAGTTTTTACAGTTTTGATCAAATAGCCAGTCAGTCTGAGCGAAGTGTTTACATGCAGAATGGGATTCACTGCTTTGAGAATAATGTATGAAATCCATTGCATCCACATGCACCGAGAAGTTCAGGTGGGCTTCATGGAGATGGAGATGTTTGAAAGGTAACTGGTGCACACAGTGCTCCAGGCTTTGTTCCTGAATAGCATTCAGCATGTGCCACTTGCAGTTTTCGCTGCAATTGGGCAACATCTCTTTGAATCATTAACCTCATCCTCCCCAGGAAGATTTAGCAGTAGATCTTACCTGCATTCTGGTTCTTATGACCTCCTTATAATTGCAAGGGGAAGTTCAGTATTTTCTTTCATGTAGAGTTTTGTGCAAACTGAGTGTTTTATGGTTTCTTTGTGCCTTTGAAAAATTACCTCTTCAGTCTTTTGTAGCTTGTAGTTCAGTAATTTGAGATTTTTCTATAATACCAAGCAAGAAGTGCAGTCTCCTGTGAGTACTTCTTGCCTGACTTTATTCTGTTTGAATTTAAGGGCTTACTAGTATCTGTTATTTGGCTTTTTTGTCTGACAAAGTTTTGAGCATCACATGTTTCCATTACATCTAGAGGACTTCAGCTCTGTAATTTCAAATTCTTGTCCTTTTAGAATTCCACTTGAATAACTGGAATAAATGCAACAGATACAACAATGTAATTATCCCACTATTTCTCTAAGTCATGCCATCAAAAGTAAAGATTCCATGTAGTAATTGTGCTGGTTGCACAATAAGTGGCTATGGTGTGAATAGTGTGGGACTATAAGGACCTCAACCTAGAAAGTGAATTTACAGAGCATTAGCTCTGTGGCCACAGTAACGTACTTCACTCAGGAAGTAGGAAAGGATCTGTATCTTTAATGATTGATGTTCTTATTTGTCCTGTCGGGGTAAACAGTAGGGGGCAAGTCTGTGCAATCTAGGGGGCAAAACAATGATAGGCTTTGGGAATGAGATGACATGGCTTCTTGCTAGAGCAGTTCTTGGGACCTGTCCATTGCAATATTTGGAATCTCTTTTCAGAAGCATTATGGAACCTTTGAACTGAGGTTTAAACAAGACTGACATGTATCCTCTGTGTGTTTCCTACTATAAAATAGGAAAAGAACACTTTATAAAAACCATATTTGGCTAGTCCTGCTGTTTTTTGTGGTATCTTGCATGCTTTTTAGATCTTTTAAGATCTTATCTCACATCCCAGTGACTTCTCATTTAGTGCTGGATGCATCATGTATCTCTGGATACGCAGATCAAAGTAATGAAGTGCTGTGCAGTGTCAGACAGATACACCTTCACTTCTCTCTTCTGCTGTAGGGCAACAAGCTGTGATGTGAGCGTGCTGTGGCTCATGGTAGCAGTCTGGTGCAAGCTAAAGGTGAGTGACTGTCTGTGTACCTGACAGGGCCATGCCCATAGCGGTGCCCCAAGCCTTGGCACTGTGGGTGCAGCATAGAGTCCAGAGCTGTTGCCCAAGTTCATTGATGTGGGGAGAGACGGGGGGATGCCTGTGGCCTTCAGACACAGTGCTGCCCTGTGCCTTGCACCTCTTGACTCCTGTCTGCTTTTCTGTAGTGTGGACTGTAGCTGTAGCTATTTGAATGCAGTCCTGTGACAATTTGAGGTTGGAAGCAGTTGCGAGGGAAGGAGCCTACCTCATTAATGAGAAAGAGCCTTTGGGGCTGTTCTGCTTCCCAGAGCTCTCCTGGTAAAGGACTTGGCTGTGGGAACAGCTTTGTTTGTGATCCAACTTTGCTGGAGGTTTTGGCAGGAAGGACTGCAGAGCTGTCATCCAAGATTTTGATGTTTTCAGGATGAAAATCGCATCTGATCTGTTAATGCTGAGGCTGTCTTTGTGATGCAAAACACCCGCACTTAGTCTGTTTTGCTGGGGATCATGTGTTAATCACACACTTCTGATTTGCTTTGGGAAGGCTAAATTGGGGAAATCTGAGTGTTCTTGAAGGCTTACTAACCTGGAGATGGCCTATTTTTCAGTTCAGGTTAGGCTACTTTTGACAAAACATTGACTAGAAAATTGAACTGGAAGTGCTTATAAAGAAGGACATGGAGATGTGTAGAGGCTGTGCTGTGGGACCGGGGGAGAGCCATCAGAGCTAAGGCTGGGCTGGCCCGTACACATGAGGAATACTTGTTTTAGGCCCCACCTTATTTGGTTGAAATGCAGAAAGATGGGATAAACTAAGAGAAACTTTTATTTTTCTTCCATTTGATCACTTAAGGAGCCTCTTTTCATACATACGCATACAGGATGCTTTCTGTGGGAAGCATCCTACCTACAAAAGTAAGAGCTCCAGAAGAAAAGCTCTGTCTATGCTCACAGTACTGTTATCACAGTAAACAGACTAGTATGGGACCATGATGTCATGATGACCTGTGTTGTACTTTGATTAGACAGCTGAGAAGTATGAAATTAACCCTGAAGGTGCTATTTCTGGATGATGATATCTGAAAAGTTATTGCCTTTGGAGTTGGTGGGCACTTCTGCCTTTTTGTAAGGAGTACTAGGAAGAGAAGCCACACTCAAGTGGATAATAGTCAAGAGGATAAAAAACCTATTCGGGAAAGGTGGCTGTCTGAACAGGAAGAGAGCCTGGGCCCAGGAGCTGTCATGGGCTCACAGGTAGCATCACAAGACAGATGCCAATGAAAATGACTTGGAAACATGAACGCCAGTTGTGCAGGGCCTAGGTTTACTCTGCTGTGGGTTCTCTGCCCTGAATCACTTCCTGCCATGGAAGCTGGATGGATTGCAGTACAGAGGTGTGTCAGCAGGTTGGAAGCAGCATGCATAACTCTGGGAATGGGAGTAGCTATTGGGAAATTCAAGGTGCGGTCTGTATCTCTAAGTAGACACGCTATTTAGGTTGCCGTAAGTGTTTCTTCCTGTTGAAACAGGAAGAAGTCGAACACTGAGGACAGTGGTTGTCTGTTCTGTGTGAAGCTGGGATCTATCCAGTTATGTTCATCTTCTCATAGTCCTTCTCAGATACCTGTGTGTGGGGCAGGCCTTGTTCTGCATCTCCATTACAGCAGCATATGTGGCTTTCCACAGAATCCTTCACTTGGTTGGGGTGGGCAGAACCCTCTGGTGGCCATTGGGTCCAACCCCTGCTCCAACAGGGACTCTCAGAGCAGGGTGCCCAGCACCATGTCCAGGCAACTCTTGAACATCTCCAGGGAGAGGACTCCACCACCTCTCTGGGCAGCCTACTGCACAGTGAAGAAGTGTTTGCTGATGGTCAGAGGGTTTCTGTTTGTGCCCTTTGCCTCTAGTCCTTTTTCTGTCCTCCCACATGCCTGTTTGCATTTGTTGGTGCTTATAGCAGTCTTAACCATAGGGGAGCCCAGTTTCTAGGTCTATTTAACTATAGAAAAATTGACAGCATCAACAAAAATGTTTTAAATTTACAGCTTTATCAGTGAGAGGCTTCAGAGACGAATTTACTTATTGCTAATTATTAGGAATAACTTCTTCAGCTTTTTGTAAGTGATGCAAAGTGATGTAAGCTGTGTCAGTGCTAGGAACGTGCTGTCTGTTGGAAATGTTATCAGCTTTCATCCTGAAACGCTTGCAAAACTCCTGCTTCTGAATTCCCTGCAGGCAGGGAAGCCCTGAAGGCAGGAGATGTTCAGTGTGGGGTGGGGAGCTAACATAGCCCTGTGAGGGCCTGTTTAGAAACCTGCTTCCTACAGCATTTGTAGGAAACATGAATATTGTTTACAGCTCAGTGGCTAGCATTAGTTCTTCCTGTGGTATGTTCATCACTTGCGTGCTTTTGTTTTGATGAGAGCTCCTCTCTGCACATGAACTTGCCCAATTGCTGTCTTGCATCACTTTAAGAAGTTTTCAACATGAGTTTGCCACCAGTCCAAAGCAGGGCTTGCTTTAGCAGCCTAATAACTAGCAATTCCAGTAAAATCATTGATGGTTAAGCATGACTTGGAATTGTTCTAGCACAATTCCATAGAACTATACCCAGTGTGCTTAATATTTCAAAGAACTTGAGCGTGCACCAGAAGAGGGAGGGAGAATGAGGTTTCCTGTATAGGCCAATTGATGCAGCAGATATGGGAGGAAGTAGTGAAGAAAATGTTTCTAGCAATATGTTACTGTTGTTACCAGTGAGGTTGAGCTGAATTTGTGCAGAACGTTTCTTTTTGCATGTTGCTTTTGGAAAACTGACCCCACACTTGAACTGGATGGGAGTCTCTGGTTTCATCTGTGTGCTGGGAAGCTCATGGTTGTCACCTGCTTTGAGTCTTGCCTGGGATTAGCAATGGTGGTGGTGTAAAAGCTCCCAGCGCTGCTTTCTTGGAATGGGGAATGTGAGTGCAGCTTCTGGAAATAGTGCTGTATAATGGAGCTAACAAGCAAGGGCTCTTGGTGGATATCCTTTGTCTTTGTTCTCCATCAGAAAGCCAGATATTCCTGCACTGACTTACAGCTTTATTTTTTTTCTCCAGGCACTTGGTAAGCACACTCCCACTTGATTTTTGCTTAAATGTGCTCGTACCCAAGAAGGAGCAGCATGCACAATACTTAACACCTATGAAAATAGTCAAAACTGATTTCAAAGCTTCTGCAATTTTCATAGGTATAAACACTGTGCATTTATGAAGTTGTTCACTGTCTTCATCAAGGTATATGCCTTCTAGGTACCAATGGAAACAAAGCTATTTGTAGTTTAGCTTAGAAGTTGAGTTGTGGAACAACTCTGCAACCTCTTAATTGTGGTCTGAATAATGAAGTCTCCATCTTCACAAGACACCCCTGTGTTTTCATTTGACCTGCTAGAAATGGTAGTGGTTTCTTCACTATAAGCTGTTAAAACTTCTTGCATTGTAGGTAGTAAGTGTTTTCCTGGTTACTGTGTGAGAAACACCAGGGGTGGCCTTCAGCTGCTGCTTTTTCTCCTCCAGGAAAACTGACACTAAAGTCCAGCCCTGATCTGCTCTCTTGAACAAACCCAAGAGACTTTCCTGCAATGTACCTCACAACATGCTTTGTCTCCCTGAATCCTTCTGACTTGCTCTGTGTACCTCTCTCACAAGCTGTGGAAATTCCTGGTAAAGCAGGAGGAATTAAATTCATTTTCTTATTTCTAGAAAATTCCTCTTATGTAAGACATCTACTGCAGTAATGGGG